>CM077078.1:2420419-2639216 GCA_039513925.1 Platanthera zijinensis | reverse complement strand
TCTTCACCATCCACTCTCAGAGCCATCCATTCCCTCACCTCCTATCTCCACATTCCTATGCCACCAGCTCCACAGCCAACATCCTTCCAACAACCTTCTCTCCTACCTCTGCTCAAGCCCCTCTTGAGCATATAATATAGATCTATCAGCCCTGGCAGACAGGTTATATGAGCTGTTAGCTCCTAAGCTAACCTCATTACTGGAGACCACTCTGGCTCCACTCCTGACCCATGTCAAGGCGCTGTTCTTCCCAGCTCTCCTCCTTCATTCCCTCTCAGGCAATTACCTCTTCTGGGGTGCCTTGATTCAGTTCTCCCTGAATCCAGGCAGGGGAGATGCCTTCTGAAGTAATGGTTGTGCCTAAGTCTGCTCCAGCTCTTGCTCCTGCTCCTGCTTTTGCAATGGATCTCCAGAGCCTGCTCTCTGAGTTTGATACAGTTTACTTCATATCTTTGCCAGTTCCACATACTGAAGACTTGTCTAAGGCCATTGTGCCTATTTCTGTCTGTGATCCCAGCCAAATTGAAGCATATGTAAATTCCTGGAAGGCTGTGGATGTTTTTATCTCTGATGCTGCTACTAAGGCCATTGTGCCTCTTGTTGATGAAGCTGCTGCTGCTGTTACTGAAGATACTGAAATGGTTCCTGTAATTGAAGATACATCTGCTGATGAAGAACTTGCTTCTTACCTGGAAGAACCTGCGCCTGCTGTTGTTTCTGCTCCTATTGCTGCTGCTGCTTCTGCTCCATCTCCTGATGTTGTTTCTACTTCAAAAGCTCTTTCTGCTCAAATTTCTGCTGTTGCTGCTGCTCCTGCCCTGACTCCTGATCAGTTGAAGTTACAAGAGAAATACATAAAAAGCATTGATGATTTGTATGACAGACCTCAAAGTTCAGAGAGTGATCAATTTCAAACTGAATCAGATGACTCTGCAAATACTATTGCCAAGAAGAGGAAGGCCAGAAGCAAGGCCATGATGACAGTCCCCCCAGCTCAGGCAAAGGATTCTAATGACATTCCCTACTATATTCTGCATGACTGCCCTATATCTGAGCCTTGGATGCAGTATTCCAAGAACCAACAAAAGGCTATGAAGAAGAGAAGGAAGCTGGATAAGTATGAAAAATGATCTTCTCAGTATCAGCCTCCTCCTCCTCCTCCAGATTCTAGTTCAGGCTCAGCCTCTCAAGCTCCAGCTTCCAGACAAAGCTCCTCCCAGTCTTATCAGAGATACTATCAAAGGGGGCAACATCAAAGGGGATATCAATCTAGAAGGGGTCAATATAGAGGAAGCCAGAGAGGGCACAGATATCAACAAAGGGAAGGACAAGGCCATACTGATTCTACTTCAGGTCCTTTCCCTTATAAGCTAAAAGATGCAGTTGTCTCCAGGACTCCTCCTAATGATTCTGAATCCATCAACAGATATGAACCTCCTATTCCATTTGAGGATCCTGAGAACAACCCTTGTCCTGGACAGCTAGAATGAAAGAGTTGGCTGCTCTTGATCAAATGAAAAAGGCTAGAGAGCAAGGCAAGGACACTTCCAACATAACAACTCTATCAGATCAGAGAAAGAAAGAACTGGAGAGATATACATCAAGAAAATTCTTTAATCTAGAAGATTATATGAAGCTGCAACCTGAGGTTGTAGTTCCAAAGCCCAGATCTCAAACTTCCTTAGGTGCAGAAGATGATAGAAGATCCAAGAAAGAAGCCCTCAATCCCAATAGAGAAATTATGTTTAAAAAGGGAACTGAGAAGAAGTGAATTGTGTAAGCTGAACAATCATCGTCCTCTGGATATTTGCTGACTTTTTATCTGTGATCTGCATTGCTGCTATATCTTTCTTATTGCATTATTGATTTAGCTTCTGTTTTGAATGTATGCTTATTTATTTCCTAATTCTGTCTGTAACTAGTAATCCTAACCCAAATAGGGGGAGATTGTTGGAACACCCTATTACTAATTTGGGTAAGGATCACTATGTTTGTCTTAGGAAACCAGGTTGACCTAGTTGTATAGTTGTAATGGTCAACACTAGAATGAGTTTAGGGCTTAGAACTTAGGTTTGAAGCTGCCCCCAGGACCATTCCAAGATCAAGGATATAGAGCCAAGTCTAAGGCAATTTTCGTCGAGCTCCGGTCGATGAAACGTCGAACTCGGTTTGACGCTCTCTGAGCTCAACTTCGATAAATCGTCGAACTCCGGTCGACGTTCTTCGAACTCAGGTCGACGATCTTTCTTCAGCTATTCTGCAGGTCGCTGAGCTCGGTTCGACGATCTTCGTGCTCAGTTCGACGTTTTCTGTCTGTTTGATCTGTTTTTATCTCTGAGCTCAGTTCGACGATCGTAGAGCTCAGATCGACGATTTTTCTGAGAGATCAACGATTCTAAGGATTCAAATGCTGCCAGTCTTTGGAATGTTTTTGAATTCTCTCAGCATTTATGTCAAAGAGATCTGCCAGTCGTTTGTCTTTATTCTGGAGCAAGTTTCAAGGAATTATTCAGGGAATGTTTTATTGGACCTTCCTCTAGAAGACAAGACTTTTTATGGAAGATATTTATGACGGCTAACGGCTATCTTTTACAAGAATTTTTTTTTTGAGAATCAGATCTTTCTTTTTATCTTCAGTCAGATAGAATATACAATAAGATACACAGAGAGCACAACAACAAGAATTAAGCTGTGACAGATAACAAGTGATCAATTATGAAGAATCAGAATAACAATCTTTTTGCTTACAGAAAAGTGATCACAGCTTCATCTCAAGAACTCCAGACACCTCATCTTTCAGCCTCCTTTTTGCTGAAACAATCTTTTGCTGGAGATCTAAACTTCTGAAGACCTATCACCCTAGAGTAAAGCTTCCATTCCTGAACTTGTCTACATCTCAGGGGAGCTTTGACAACAAAAGATCCACTAGTCTTCTCTCAATTGATTTGAGAACAGAGAAGACAACTTCACCTCTTTATCTTTTCTTTTTCTGCTGTAAAAGGGTTCTTGAACTCCCTTCAAAAGTTTCTGTCTGGTTCTGAGAGCCTTGTCAAAACTCAGTGGTGGCAAGACACCTTATCAAAAAATCCAGTTTTGATTTTTGAGCACCTTATCAAAAGCTCATTGGTGTCAGGACACCTGATCAACTCATCCTGAGTGGATTCCTACCAAGGGTGGTAGAAGAGTGGATGTACCCAGGTTTTTGGGAACCACTATATTTCCTTGTGTCTTCTGGCTTGTTTGTGTGATTGATTTGCTGTGTGCTGTGCTCTTTACTTAGTTGTTTTTAACTCTTTACTAGCACTCTACACTATACTATAAATTGAATTTTATATGTGCTGATTATTTCAAAACTGTGAAATTAATTTAAATAAACTCTATTCACCCCCCCCCCCTCTAGAGTTGAGATAGATCTTACTCTCACTTTCATAACCATTGATTTATAGGGATTACCCCTATAGACCAATGGGTCGTTTTGCAGGGCCTATCGTATAAAATGCCCCATACCATCTTATACGATAGGTGACAATGTTTATGCTATGACACACAAATATGCTATGGAATGCACAAGAAAGTGCAACACACCCACCGACTCTATGCGCACAGACCTTTAGTTCCCCCTGTTCGGGCAGCTAGCTTCACCCCCAGGAACCTCCGCGGTGGAAAACGGAGACAGTGGGTCGGGCCCCCACTCCTAGGCGGGTAACCACACTACCAGGCCTAGC
Organism: Platanthera zijinensis; assembly: GCA_039513925.1. Lineage (NCBI taxonomy): Eukaryota > Viridiplantae > Streptophyta > Magnoliopsida > Asparagales > Orchidaceae > Platanthera > Platanthera zijinensis. The sequence continues at coordinate 2,635,491 of CM077078.1, read as the reverse complement.
CCTTCCGTACGCCCCTAGAAGAACACAACCTAGAGTATCCGCGTACTAGTGCTGGCTATACCCACCAGGCTTTCTTTGGCTAAGTGTCCCACACTGCCGAGTCAACGTACCGACGTCAATGTGATCGATCGTCTAGTACCGATGACCCACCACTTTTATGCACATGCAATTATGACAATTATATTTATACAAGTTCTCATGTTACCGAGCCTCCAGCTCTCTAGGCAACCAAGCATATACCAAGTCCCCGATGTAACGACCCCATCCGTTAAATGACGTATAGTAGAAGGTCCGGCCGGGGCCCCACACTATATGCCACAAACAGACGGTGAGGTCACAGGATAATACCAAACCAACCACGAATCCTAACTCAGAGCATTCTAGCGGAAGCTTTAAGTTATAATTTGAACGCTAACCAGGAATGTCCAATATATAAACCACCTTTATATATAACCACGGAATGTACACAAATACATAGAGTTTGGCCTTAAGGCCTTACAGTTCCTCTTTTCACACCGTATGGTTTACAAACCTCGGCGCGCAGGCCGGCCATACATGAGTACAAGAAAACAAGCCAAAACATTCGCTTAGCCTTCAAGGGCTAGCCGCAGCAGCAGCAGCAGCAACAGCAGTAGGGCTTCAGCCCTTCACTTACCACTTGGCTCTCCAGCACCTGCATGGGAACAATCCACCCAACTGGTGGCAAACAATGCAACGGTCAGCATTCAGCTGACCCAATTATAACAATCCTACCCCTTTCTCGGGGCATTAGCATTCTTTCCCTGCAAAGCATGGCATCATCATATAGCAACTATGTGCGCGCAGGCACATTCAAGCCATCACAACTATCGGCCACACGACCCGACAGTCCGTGCACTCAGGGCACATTCTTGGTGTACCGGAATACCAGGGTCAACACCACCGTCTACACGGTATTTGAGCATTCTAGTCTTTCCGGCGCGCGGGCCTAAGACTCTCATTAGGCGCTCCAACAAAACCTATAACCAGGCTTCCAAGTCGGACGGACCTAACGCAGGTACGGATCAGCCACCCCCCGTTGCTCAAGTCGCCGTGCCACCTCGAATACGGAAGTATCCATGGCTATTTATAGGCGCGCAGGTCGGTTTCACCTTTCCTGTTTCGGCAATCTGCCTTTTCATCGAGTTGCAGCCCAACGGCTCAACCGCTCATAAAGTGGCAACGCACGGCCACAAGAGTTGCATCCAACCCTCTTCATTTCCTGGACATCATCTAGTACTTCCTGCTGTACCAAGCAACAGGTAGGCACAAGGCAACACAAGCCATAATCACGGAGCCTTCTCCGATATGCAAACAAGCATCACCAATCCAGACCATGTCCAGATGGGCTTCACACAGCATGCCTAGAGTCGTACTCCAATTCCGGCCTCTAATAAGGGGGACTTCACATATCTACCCCAAGAGACACCACAACCCACCGCACACTCGCGGGGAAGGGTTTTCCCTATGCAATGCAGAAAAGAAGGACTTCACATGTCCAAGAAGGGAGATCGTTACCCTTGTCGATCTCTTGGGAGCCATCGAAAACTAGCCGGTGAGAAAGAACCGCAGCAGCTTTGCCTTCACAACGTCGGCTTCGGATCACGAATCGGACCACGGGAACTCCGCCGGTGGCTTGATCTCCTCCTCCTTCTTCTTCCTCCTCTCTCTTTCTCTCTTCCTTAAGGAAATGAAGAATGACTTTCTTCATCAGCCTTCACGGATTAAATCCAGCCAGGAAATCACCTGAGACCTTGGATCCAAAGAGAGAAATCTGAACGGCCACGATTTGCCCAAAAACTCAATTTTTGGCTGACACGGCCTGTGACACGCCCGTGTCACAGGCCGTGTACCCTTAAGCGGCACACGCGGTATTCGAACCGACTGAGATTTACCACAACACGGGCATCGACACGCCCGTGTCGAACCTGACACGCCCGTGTCATTCTTGAGACACGCCCGTGTCACCCCTGCCTCATCGAGCTGCAAGCAGTACACGGGTAGGCACACGTAATCGGACACGCCCGTGTCCAACCTGACACGCCCGTGTTCAAGGCTTGGTTCAAGGCCGTGTAACTTTCTGACTCAAATCGCATTTTATTTGCGTGACACGCCCTGGGACATGCCCGTGTCCCAGGCCGTGTACCCCCGACACGCCCTGGGACACGCCCGTGTCCCAGGCCTTTTAACCTGACCTACGCCTCAAAACCAATTTTGAGTCTTTTCGGGGTCTTTTTGGGGTGTTACAATTCTCCCCCCCTTAACAAAATTTCGTCCCGAAATTTGCACGGTAAGGAAACAAGAACCAACAACGCTATAATTTGATAACTCTGTTATAACAAAAGTACACGGTCTACAGTTTAAACAAACAGCTCGGGAAATTCAACTCGCATGGTCTGCTCTCGCTCCCATATTAGCTCTTCACGGCCACAATTGTCCCATCGGACCTTGACCATCCCGATCACTTTGTTCCACAACTGTTTCTCGGCTCGATCCTCGATCCGAATGGGTCTAACCCTCGTCGTTAGCCCATACTAGACCGGTACCCGATCATTCTCCACTACCTGAGCTGGATCCTTCACCGCCTTACGAAGGACTGAGATGTGAAATACATCATGTAATCCACCCAAGTCTGCTGAAAGTGCTAGTCGATAAGCAGCTTCCCCAACTCGCTCCACCACCTCAAACGGACCAAGATACCTCGGACTTAGCTTTTTCAAACGCCGAATCCTGGACACGCCTTTGAAGGGTTTGATCTTCAAATATACCCAATCACCCACCGCGAACTCCACGTTCCGGTGCTTGGCATTGTAGTACTTTGCTTGACGATCTTGGGCTATCACTAGCCTCTCCCGAATAGAGCGTATGAGCGAGGTAGCTTCTTCGACTTCCTTTTTCCCACTCAGCTTAGATTCGCCCGCTTCTGCCCAAGCTAACGGTGTACGGCATTTACGACCATATAAAGCCTCAAATGGTGTCATACCAATACTCGCTTGGTAGCTATTATTATAGGCAAATTCGACAAGAAATATATAATCTTCCCATCTCTTACCAAAGTCTAGGGCGCACATGCGGAGCATATCCTCCATCGTCCTGTTGGTTCGTTCAGTCTGGCCATCCGTTTGGGAATGAAAGGCCGTACTAAATGCTAACTTTGTACCCAACATTTGATGAACTAGCCGCCAATCATTCGATGTGAACCGCCCATCACGGTCACTAACGATGCTCCGAGGAACACCGTGCAGTCGAACAACCTGCTCCACATAAAGCTTGGCCAAGGTTTCCACTGAATCGTCTCTTCTGTTTGGAAGGAAGTGTGCCACTTTCGTCAACCGGTCCACAATCACCCAGATTGAATCATGACCGCGTTGAGATCTCGGCAACCCGTGCACGAAATCCATCGAAATATCATCGAACTTCCACTCCAGAATACGTAACGACTTCAGGAAACCGCCAGGCTTCTGGCATTCTGCTTTCACCAACGCACAGGTATTGCATTCATCCACATAACGTGCGACATCTTTCTTTAGTCCGGGCCACCAGAACAGCTTTTTCATATCTCTGTACATCTTTGTGCTCCCTGGGTGAACTGAGTACTTTGCAAAGTGAGCTTCGTACATCAACTCTTCCCTCAATTTACCCACACTCGGGACGCACACTCGACCATTTCTTCGTAACAAACCGTTATCCCAAGAGAATTGGTCATCCGACCCATCTTTTGCATAGCGCTGGAGACTTTCATCAAGCTCCGTTGCTCGCCGAACTCTGCCCATAAGGTCATATTGCACCTCCGTCCAGTTCAAGCATGCATTGGTTGACGAACCCTTGTCAACACAAGATATCTCCAATGCTTCCAATTCCTGGATTAAACGCTGATCATGCCTCTGCAACCAGCTTGCCCGTACCGGAGTCTTCCGACTCAAAGCATCAGCGACCACATTTCCCTTCCCGGGAGTATAGTGAATCTCGAAGGTGTAGTCCCCAAGGAACTCCATCCATCTTCGTTGTCGCATATTCAGATCCTTCTGATCCAACAAATACTTTAGGCTTTTATGATCTGTATAAATATCAACTTTAACGCCGTATAGATAGTGCCGCCACAACTTGAGCTCAAAGATTACCGCCGCCAACTCCAAATCATGGACCGGGTAATTCCGCTCATGCACTTTCAACTGGCGCGAGCCATAAGCAATCACTTTACCAAACTGCAGAAGAACGCAGCCTAAGCCGCTCCCGGAAGCATCACTATAGATCTCATACCCATCGGTACCACATGGCGATGTCAACACAGGCGCCGTGGTCAAATGACTCTTCAAGTCTTCAAAAGCTCGCGCGCACTCCGGCGTCCAAATGAACTTTTGATCTTTTCTCGTCAGCGTGGTCAGAGGTAAAGCAATCTGTGAGAAGTTTTCCACAAACCGTCTATAGTAGCCCGCAAGTCCAAGGAAGCTCCTGACCTCGGCCACTGAAGACATCACTGGCCAATCCCGAATGGCACTTTTCTTCAACGGATCCACCGCGATACCTTCTCCACTCACCACATGGCCTAAAAAGGCTACTGAAGAGAGCCAGAACTCACACTTTGAGAACTTGGCATAAAGCTTATTCCTCCACAGGGTATGCAAGACCAACCGCAAATGGTTTACATGATCCTCTTCCGACTGAGAGTATACTAAGATGTCATCGATAAACACAATAACGAACAAATCCAAGTACTCTCGGAACGTTCGATGCATTAGGTCCATAAATACCGAAGGCGCATTACATAGGCCAAACAGCATTACCGTGAACTCATAATGACCGTAGCGTGTTCCAAACGCCATCTTGGGAATGTCACCTTCCCTAATCCTCAGCTGATAATATCCCGATTTCAAATCCAATTTGGAATAGACCGTTGATCCTGCCAGCTGATCAAAGAGGTCATCAATCCGTGGGATCGGATATTTGTTTTTCTCCGTCAGCTTATTCAATTCGCGGTAGTCAATACATAACCGTAAGCTACCGTCTTTCTTTTTCACAAATAGAACAGGCGCGCTCCAAGGTGACATACTTGGGCGTATGTATCCCTGCTCCAACAACTCTTGCAATTGGACTTTCAACTCAGCCATCTCTTTTGGCGCGACGCGATATGGAGAGCGGGCCACAGGTTTCACACCTGGCACCAACTCAATAGAGAAGTCAATCTCCCGCTGGGGTGGTAACCCAGGAAGATCTTTAGGAAACATGTCGACAAACTCTGACACAACTAGTACTTCACCGACACTGGCCTTTGGCTCAACAGCCTGAATTAGCGTGAAGAATAACTCCGCGCCCTTCCGAACAGCATTGACGACTTGGAGTGCAGACAACAGAGTCCCGCCAACTCCTCACATACCAGCGAACTTCGTCACAAGTCCGGTATTCTGGTCTAGTGTAATCTCCTTGGAGTTGCAATAAATAAAAGCACGCTGCTCCGAGAGCCAGTCCATACTAAAGATCACATCAAACTCCGATAACGGTAGCACAGCTGCACTCAAACCGAAATCCTGACTTCCTATTTGCACATCCACATCGCAAGCCCTATCCGCAAGCATCACACATCCATTCGGCAATAGCACCCTTGTACTATCCACCGTCACATGACTTGGTACCCCAATGCGAGATACGAAATCCTCAGACAGAAAAGAATGTGAAGCACCCGTATCAAACAGGGCTCTCGCCAAATTGTTCCGAATCAGGACAAAGCCTGCAGCACACACATCATGCACAAGCTATACATAACCAAAAACAATAGCACATAAGTAAGTAAGCTAAATCAACTCGTACCTGTGACGACGTCACTTTGCTTAATCGCTTCCTGTTGGCCAAGCTGATAGATTCGGGGCTGTGCCTGAGACGCAGAGGAATCAACCACTGCTTTGCCCTTCTCAGCATAAGACGCACCCGCCTTCTTGTCCCCTTTCCGACAGTCACGGGCGATATGCCCCACTCGGCCACAGTTATAGTAAGTACGAGAATCCGGCCTTGATGTCGCCCCCGACACAACGGTCGTAGTCACTTGCCCAGACGGCTTGGACCTCTTGCCCCCTTTTCTTCTGGTAAAACGATTTGCTCGGGCGAGGTGCTTGAACCTCTGGCTTTGACACATCCAAGCCCTTGTTCCCTTGCACCCGCCGCATGTCCTTCTCCAACGCACACGCAGTATCAACCAACGCCTAAAACCCTTGGTTCACTGAACTCGAAAGCAGGAATCGCAACTCATCCCGCAATCCTTCATAGAACCGATTCATTTTCTTTTGGTCATCCGCGAAGATTGTACCTGCATACCGTCCCAACTTGGTAAACTCATGCAAGTAGATATCCACGCTATCTTCCCCTTGCTTTAACCGTTGGAACTCATTTTCCATAGCAATACGTTGCGCCGCTGGGACATGCTTCGCCAGAAATATCCGAGAGAACTCCTCAATCGACACTTGCGTTAATTGCCTGCCCGGCAAATGGTGTACCTCAACCTCGTCCCACCACAACCGCGCCTCTCCTTCAAGCATGAAGGTGGCCAAGGTGACCTTTAGAGTTTCCTCCGCCCTGATCGCTGTCATTATCCTCTTGACACGCGATAACCAATCTTCAGCCTGCGTTGGGGATCCCATTCCCGTAAACGTAGGAGGACTGAAGCTCATGAATTGCTTCAACTGTCGGTCAGCTGCTCGTGGATCTACAGCCTCAACCGGCTCGGGTCTTACATCAACACGAACTGACACTACTGTCGGCTGCGCTTGCCCGGTCGGCTGAATCATGGCAAATAGCGCCTCAGCAACTAAGCGAACAGTTTCCGCAGATGGAGGAGGTGTTGGCACCTCAGCTGGTGCCGCACTCTCATGAGAGCGCTGGGGCTCAGACTGCCCAGCACCACTACGCGTCACCTATAGGTGGACAAGACACACATTAGCGAACGTATGCAAGCAAAACAACACAAAAAGGAACGCGCAGATTCCTCAAACAAGATTTTGTACATTCCTTAGTGGACATTCCAGAGTTCATTAGCGTTACAGCAGGGCGCATAAACACGCGCTCGCCACCCCATAAAAGAATTCGTCCACGAATTCGATAAAGGAAGACAGAACGAAGCTGATACTAAAATGTAACGACACCATCCGTTAAATGACGTATAGTAGAAGGTCCGGCCGGGGCCCCACACTATATGCCACAAACAGACTGTGAGGTCACAGGATAATACCAAACCAACCACGAATCCTAACTCAGAGCATTCTAGCGGAAGCTTTAAGTTATAATTTGAACTCTAACCAGGAATGTCCAATATATAAACCACCTTTATATATAACCACGGAATGTACACAAATACATAGAGTTTGGCCTTAAGGCCTTACAGTTCCTCTTTTCACACCGTATGGTTTACAAACCTCGGCGCGCAGGCCGGCCATACATGAGTACAAGAAAACAAGCCAAAACTTTCGCTTAGCCTTCAAGGGCTAGCCGCAGCAGCAGCAGCAACAGCAGTAGGGCTTCAGCCCTTCACTTACCACTTGGCTCTCCAGCACCTGCATGGGAACAATCCACCCAACCGGTGGCAAACAATGCAACGGTCAGCATTCAGCTGACCCAATTATAACAATCCTACCCCTTTCTCGGGGCATTAGCATTCTTTCCCTACAAAGCATGGCATCATCATATAGCAACTATGTGCGCGCAGGCACATTCAAGCCATCACAACTATCGGCCATACGGCCCAACAGTCCGTGCACTCAGGGCACATTCTTGGTGTACCGGAATACCAGGGTCAACACCACCGTCTACACGGTATTTGAGCATTCTAGTCTTTTCGGCGCGCGGGCCTAAGACTCTCATTAGGCGCTCCAACAAAACCTATAACCAGGCTTCCAAGTTGGACGGACCTAACGCAGGTACGGATCAGCCACCCCCCGTTGCTCAAGTCGCCGTGCCACCTCGAATACGGAAGAATCCATGGCTATTTATAGGCGCGGGTCGGTTTCACCTTTCCTGTTCGGTAATCTGCCTTTTCATCGAGTTGCAGCCCAACGGCTCAACCGCTCATAAAGTGGCAACGCACAGCCATAAGAGTTGCATCCAACCCTCTTCATTTCCTGGACATCATCCAGTACTTCCTGCTACACCAAGCAACAGGTAGGCACAAGGCAACACAAGCCATAATCACGGAGCCTTCTCCGATATGCAAACAAGCATCACCAATCCAGACCATGTCCAGATGGGCTTCACACAGCATGCCTAGAGCCGTACTCCAATTCCGGCCTCTAACAAGGGGGACTTCACATATCTACCCCAAGGGACACCACAACCCACCGCACACTCGCGGGGAAGGGTTTTCCCTATGCAATGCAGAAAAGAAGGACTTCACATGTCCAAGAAGGGAGATCGTTACCCTTGTCGATCTCTTGGGAGTCATCGAAAACTAGCCGGTGAGAAAGAACCGCAGCAGCTTTGCCTTCACAACGCCGGCTTCGGATCATGAATCGGACCACGGGAACTCCGCCGGTGGCTTGATCTCCTCCTCCTTCTTCTTCCTCCTCTCTCTTTCTCTCTTCCTTAAGGAAATGAAGAATGACTTTCTTCATCAGCCTTCATGGATTAAATCCAGCCAGGAAATCACCTGAGCCCTTGGATCCAAAGAGAGAAATCTGAACGGCCACGATTTGCCCAAAAACTCAATTTTTGGCTGACACGGCCTGTGACACGCCCGTGTCACAGGCCGTGTACCCTTAAGCGGCACACGCGGTATTCGAACCGACTGAGATTTACCACAACACGGGCATCGACACGCCCGTGTCGAACCTGACACGCCCGTGTCATTCCTGAGACATGCCCGTGTCACCCCTGCCTCATCGAGCTGCAAGCAGTACACGAGTAGGCACACGGCATCGGACACGCCTGTGTCCAACCTGATACGCCCGTGTTCAAGGCTTGGTTCAAGGCCGTGTAACTTTCTGACTCAAATTACATTTTATTTGCGTGACACGCCCTGGGACACGCCCGTGTCCCAGGCCGTGTACCCCCGACACGCCCTGGGACACGCCCGTGTCCCAGGCCGTGTAACCTGACCTGCACCTCAAAACCAATTTTGAGTCTTTTCGGGGTCTTTTTGGGGTGTTACACCCGAGCATCCCGCTCCCTGGACTTCCAAATTACAAACTAAACCATTGACATTACTAGTAGGCCCTTAGACCACGGACCCACTCTACCCATTCCATGCCAATTCTTCTTCCTAAGTGTACAAGTGTAGGTGTGAGGTACAACTATTATTAGGGTTACTCTTGATCATTTTATTCCTAAGATTTAAGGTTAACATTGGACTTCCCGAGGGTTACCCGATGAAGGGCTCGCAGCGGTACTAGGAGCTATGATGGGGTGAATCCCAAAGCTCCCTTTCCAAGGCAACTATTATAATTGATTGGTTCCCTTAAACCATTCCCTTCTCATGTTACAGTGGGCTAATCCTAGGATGACTTGACTCTTCCTCTTCTCGGGGAGGACGATCTTCCGTCGGACCCGAACACTACTTATCACTAGTCAGTCTCACACCCTACCCATCCCGAGTTCCAATAATGAACTTGATTTAACTCACCCGATCCAAACCAGCAATCTACCAAAATTCCATCTCCCCAAGCTCATTACCCACTCTAGTTCAGCTTCTGCAGTTTTTACTAAATGCAAACCATCTTAAGCTTATGGGGTATGCAAGGGGTGGTACTCCAAATTGTCTTCTGAATCTCCTATAATATTTACTGGAGGTCTACCATGACATAATTAGTCTAAATCCAGAAAATAATTATTTTCCTATTTCATTTGGCATTTAATTTATTTATTCTCAGCCTCCCAACGACCTAGTATGAACATGAAGTGCACTAATGAGCCAGCAATAAATCACCATAAAATCAGTAAAAATCCTATGAGGCATATAAACAGTAATTCCAAATGTTGAGAAATTTCAAAGGTGTTCAGGCCTATATTTTCTTAATTTACCATTTTAGGCAACTTTTACTATATTGTGAAGCAAGTACTGTAAATATATATCCAAAAATCACAAGAAAATTATAGAATCTTTAAAATAACTTAAAACCTTCATAAATCAAGTCTCATAATTTTTATCCAATATTTGGGCTCTGAATTTATTTTAATGTAAAACACTAATTTTCCTAGCTTAAGAAGGAGGTACTATTTGTAATCATCTAAAATTCCAAATAAATTTACAGAATGACTATCATGGTCTAACACACCCACTAACCAAATTTAATAATTTTGCAAATAATAAATGGGCATTATTTGTATTTTTGACTACATATCACAATTGGTACATTAGAGAAGCAAGTACCCAAAATAATCAGATAAAACTTCCAAGAAAAATATAAAAGGTATAACATGCTATAAGATGCCCTAATCCAAGATTTCATAACATTCCAGTGAACAGAAATTTCATAATCCTCAAAATAATTATATAGGGCACAACTAGGATTGTGAATGAAGTACTGTATAAATTGGCCCAAAAATCTCAACAAAAATATAACATGGCCATTTATATCATAAAATTACCCTGCCCAAATTTTACTTTATTTGAAGTTCAGTTGATAGCTTAATAATTCAAATTAAAGTTGGTGACCTAAACTAGGGTTAGAGTTTTAGGTGGCCTAACTGTCTCCAAAGCCCCTAAGATTTTTACCAGAGGACTTTAGTACCCTTATGGTCCTCTTCACCAAATTTCAAGTCAATCCAAGGTTATTTGACCCCATGACCATCACAACCCTAAAAATCCCCATTAAGGGACCTACCCTAGTGTTCTAGGGCTACCCTACACCAAACCACTCCAAAATCCCTTGGAGGGTGTGTCATGCCCTAAAAAGTTAGTGACCAAAATATCAACCTCTGTTGAGGTGATATGGCCACTCAAATACCAAGGGGGTGTTTGATCCTAAATTACCCTATAAGGATCAACCTAGGGTGGGATAAAAACCTATACAAAACATCTCCAAATGAGATGAAATTTTTACCAGAACCTTATAGTACACCCAGGGACCATTCATCAAAATTTAGGAGGGTTTGGAAGTCATTTAGCCATCTAATTAAATTATTCTAGGATTATTGAATTTTTCTAAAAACTATAGAAAAACATTATCCAAAAATCCTAATTTTTTGGACAGCACCTAGATATAGGTAAGATTAGGCCACACCCCAAATTTCAAATCATTTTGATGACTGGATTGGAGTGGGGAATTTTTCTTAGGTCAAGACAGCCCTATGTATAGACCTCACAAAAAAGTGTGTTGTGGTCTAACCAGGACTCGAAATCGAGTAAAAACAATTTTAAATTAACGTAGACTTTAAGGGCTACATTTTCTATGTTTACCACTTTTTATGATTCATCCCCTACGGGATATAATTTTCAGCTTTAACCTAGTGTGCAGTAAAGGGAATTAATTCCTAACTATACATTATATAATATAATTAAATGCTACTGTTCACCATCTTCTTCACCCGAACCCGAACTGCATCAGAAAAACAAACACTTCCTGTAGTTTTTCTAAAGCTATTTCCCGACCACCCAGCCATCTCCCTGGCTAGCCACCACCACCACCACCTCTATTGAGGTGAGGGCTACCGTCGGGCGGCGGCACGGTCGCCGGAGAGGAGGATTCCGGCGAACCCAACCACCATTTATTTTTGAAAAACTATGGAAAAGCTCGCTCAATCTTGCTCCTTTGAGCTCGACATCTCTCCTAAGAAATTTCTAATATCTATCCATAGAAGAAAGAGTAGAGGAGGACCTTGTTCGCGGTTTGAAGGCGAGATGGACGTCGGATTGTCATGGCGCGGTGGTGGCGTTCCCGAACTTCTCCTACAGCAAGAGCAAAAGTCTGAATTTGTTTGATCGAGCGTGTAACCTTCTCCTCTTGCTCCAAGAGAGCTTTTATAGATTTCCCAATGGGGAGGGGAAAGGATGAAACATTCATGGCCATGAATGTTTCTTCTTAATAACATTTCGGTTATGATGCAGGGAAGAGGAAAAGGTGGAAGATGAATTGGCTGATCAAGGTGGCGATTTCCTATTGGACCTCACACTCTCTTTCTATTAAATAATTAGAGACGGAAACGGCCCATAAATATTTCTGCTGTACATTCCCATAATCAGAATTGATTATGACGTCAGTTACCAAAATTTCCAGTCTGGCTGACGTTTCGACATTGTTCACGGGCGTGACACATAGGTCATGGGCGTGATAGTCTCGGGTGGCCAATTCTGAGTTCGACGATCGTCGAACTGAGATTGACGGTCGTCGAAGGGTTATCACACCCTAGGTCACGGGCGTGACACATGGGTCACGGGCGGTACAAGGTCAAGATGCAAATTACGCGCTCGGCAATCGTCTCACTGAGATCGACGATTGCCGAAAGGGGTCACGCCCTAGGTAACGGGCGTGACACCTGGGTCACGGGCGTGACAGGCCCGGGTTGCAAGTTAGACGATCGTCTCACGGAGATCGACGATCGTCGAAGGAGCCACGCCCTAGGTCACGGGCGTGACACATAGGTCACGGGCGTGACAGGCCCGGGTTTCAAATTCGACGATCGTCTCACGGAGATCGACGATCGTCGAAGGAGTCACGCCCTATGTCACGGGCGTGATACATAGGTCACGGGCGTGACCAACCCGTGACCCGAAATCTCAGCTGATGTACTTCAATTCTTGGGCTTCTAGGGTTCTCTCACGACAAACCGACTCCTAGGGGTTTAGCTATAAATGGAATGTTACACCGCCGAGTCAACGTACCGATGTCGGTGTGAACAACATAGTACCGAAGACCCACCACCTTATTTTGTATTCAAACCCTCGAGCCCTCGGCTCCCCAGACTGTCCCGTCCGTGCATCTACCTTCAGAGCTACCGTCTGAATGGCAACCAAGCAAACTTATTCTACCTCCCTAGCTACCGGTGTGTGAGAATGTGCAACCCTAGATATTCTTGTTGCTCTTTTAATTTATTATTCCTACGGTTTACGTTAGCCCAGGACTGCCCCCGGTATTCCCCATGAAGGGCTCTCAAAGGGCACTAGGAACTATGATGGTAGCTGAAGCCCACAGTTCCCTTTCGTAAGGCACTTATTATTATTGGTTAATTTCCCTTACCCATTCCTTTTTTTATATTACGGTAGACTAAACCTAAGGTGATTTTGACCTTTCACTCTACGGGGAAGACGATCTTTCGTCGAACCCAAGCACCACCTAACACTAACCAACTCACATCTCACTACTCAACCTAAACTTCTAGGATGACTCATCCACTTCTACAAAATACAGCATGGTGACTAACTCCAACTATGCCAAATCATTTCCTAATGATATTTCAACAACTTACTAAATGGAGACCAACAGATACCTTATGGTGTTCATGATAGGATGTCCTTCGAGTTTTCATCCAAAAGTCATTCACTATTTACCGGGGACCTATCATGACATAAACAGCCTAAATGCAGAGAATTAAAATTTTCTTAATTAATCTGATAATTAAATAATTTCTTAAAAGGATCCAAAGACTATCACTTGAACATGAGGTATACTTTTCAAACATGTTTACAGCTTCATAAATTCATGATAAATATTAGGGTATCTGAAAACTACAAATCCAAAGTTTGATAATTTTTGCTAATATCTGGGGGCCTTAAAACTATTTTAGCAATATATTCTATCTTCCATGATTTGTGAATCAACTACAAAAAATTGTCATCTAAAAATTATGAATTAATTACATTACACTAATACCATCTTACAAATATCACTGGCCAGGTTTCATTATTGTTCACTGGACATTAAATTCTAGGTAAATCAAATACTAGAATCTTAAATTGACATGCTCGTGAATCAAGTGCTGTAAATAAACGTCTAAACATCATGAATAAATTCCTATAAGTAAAAATCACCCAAATAACATCAGTGGCCAAGTTTCACATTTTTAGAAGGTATATTTATTTCTAACTGATTTATTCACCAAAATTGACCTTTATGATATTTGTGAATGTAGTATTAAATAAAGTCCACTAAAATTTATAATAAAATTCAGAGACATTCATTTAGGTTAAAAACCTCTACTGACCAAGTTTTATCATATTCCAATGAACATAATGATCAAATTAATTCAAATACTATTTTGAGCAAATTGTTATCTACCAAAAGAAGTACTAAAAATGTATTCCATAAAATTTCAATAAAAATATCCATGGGTTTTATCTACTCGAAAAATTCACTCTACCCAAATTTCACAACTTTCAGATAGTGATTGGTGACTGTTTTGACCTAATAGTGTTTCTACCGTAAAACTAGGGTTTGGATTTTGAGGTATCTACCTACCTCTAACTTCTCTAATATTCTAACTAGAGGATTAAATATAATTTAACTGCCTCTCTACTAATTTACAAGGCCATACAAGGGCATTTGCCCCTATGTCCTTCACCACCCTCAAAAGCCCTTCCTTAGGGTTTGAGTTTGGATTCTAGGGTAAATCAGCCCTAAACCACCCCATTTTCCCTAAGGGGGTGATATTGATCATACCAAGATAGTGGTCAAAATATATATCAGCCTCTGCTAAGATGAGTTGACCACTCAACCCCAAGTACACTTTTACTTAAAAATCCTTCCTTAAGGTAGAACTAGGGATTGATCATTCCCTAACCAAAACACCTTCAAATGAGGTGAAATTTTGTAAAGAGTCATGCCATGATGCCAGGGACCACTCACCAAAATTTGGGAGGGTTTGAAGGTCATTTGACCACTTTACAAAATCATGTATGGATTATTAAATGTTTACCAAAACTATAGAAAAAGTATCTCCAAAAATTCCTATTTTTGGACTGGCCCTAGGTATAGCTAATGGTGGCTCCCTATCCAAATCTCAAGACATTTGGACAAGAGATGAAGAGTGGTCACTCAATTTAGTGTCTGTCCAACCCTAGGTATAACCCCCACCAAAACGGGTGCTGTGGTTAAACCAATTGCCCCAATGGGTTGAAATTAATTTTAAAATAATGTAGACTCAAAGGGCTACAACTTTTGTGACTGGCAATATTTCCTAAATCAGCCTCTAAGGGCTTCATTTGGCAACATCAAAATGTGTATTCTTTTAGGCTAACTGTTCACTATATAATATATATAATTTTTTTATAATATAAAATCGCACTGTTCATCTTCTTAAAACAAACCGAAACCAGCAACTCAAAAATGTCATTTACTATAGCTCTTACGTGACCCACCGCCGGCCACCCAGCAACCTCCCTGGCCGGCCACCACCACCGCCTCTGTTGAGGTGAGGGCTACCGTCGGGCGGCGGCACGGCCGCCGGAGTGGTGGTTTCCGGCGAACCCAACAACCTTTTATTTTTTAAAAACCATGGAAAAGCTCACTCAATCTTGCTCCTTTGAGCTCGATATCTCTCCTAAATAATTTCTAAGATCTAACCATAGAAGAAGGAGTAGAGGAGGACCTTGTTCGCGGGCTGGAGGCGTGCATACCGTCGGGATGCCATTGGTGCGGTGGTGGCGTCGCCGGAATTCTCAATAGCATCGTGGGAGGCTCGAAAACTTCAGGTAAAAGCTGGGAAAACCTCCTCTTGGGCCTCTGAGGGTGTTTAAAAGCTTGGTCAAGGAGGGGGAACGGCCAAAGCTTAAATGGCCATTATTGATCCATTTAAGCTTGGGTCGTCCATGGTAGAGGGGGGCTGAAACGGCTCAATCCAGCCAAGCAAACGGCTGGAAACTCCTCTTCTTTCCTAGAGGAGTTGGATCCAGCCGTAAAAGGGGAGGGGGAAGGCCACGACATCAAGTGCCATTACTGGCCATGAAGGCAAGCTCTCGGCCATGGCCGTAACCGCCTTCTTTGCAAAACCGTTCGTCCACATATCAAGCTTGACCGGTCAACTTAATTTAAGTAAGACTTATTAGGTCTTAATAGGAGAAAACGGCCCACTCCCTAGACTATCCCGGTTCAGCTGAACCAGCACATAGCCAGAAATAAAATGCCAGAAAAATTCTAAGTACAATGGCGTTAAGTGAGCTCAGCTCACTCAATGCCATCCAAGCTACGACGTTGAGTGAGCTCTGCTCACTCAACGCTATCAAAGATATGGCGTTGAGTGAGCTCTGCTCACTCAAAGCCATCCCAGATACGAAGTTGAGTGAGCTCTGCTCACTCAATGCCATCCCAGATACGGCGTTGAGTGAGCTCTGCTTAATCAACGCCAACCAGAATGGCCTCCCAGACTATGGCGTTGAGTGAGCTTATCTCACTCAATGCCATCCGGATTATTATGTTGTGTGAGCCCTGCTCACTCTACGCCATCAAGAATATGCCCGTTTAAACAATGGCGTTTAGTGAGCTTAGCTCACTCAACGTCGTCTAGATTATGGCGTTACGTGAGCTCTACTAACTCAACGTCATCCAGACTACCTCAAATGGCGTTGAGTGCGGTCAGTGCACTCAACGCCATTCAACTTATGGCATTGAGTGCACTCAATGCACTCAACGCCATCCCGCTTGAAGGATTACGACGTTGAGTGAGCTAAGATCACTCAATGCCATCCAGTCAGCGGCGTTGAGTGAGCTCGACTCACTCAACGCCAACCAGACAACACCAAATGGCCGTTAAGTGCAGTCTGTGCACTCAACGCCATCTATGTTATTGCTTTGAGTGAGCTAAGCTCACTAGACGCCATCAAGACTATGGCGTTGAGTGAGCTTGGCTCACTCAACGCCATTCCAAGATCACGGGCGTAATGGATCGGTCACGGGCATGTCAGGCCCATGTTGAAATTTCTGAGCTCGGCGATCGTCTTTCTGAGGTCGACGATCGTCGAAGGGGTCACGCCCTAGGTCATGGGCGTGACGGGTCGGTCACGGGCGTGAACACCCCTTTACTCAAAATCTTGGTCGATAAACTTCAATTCCTGAGTTTCCTAGGGTTCTCTTATGACAAAACCACTCCCAGGGGTCTAGTTTGAAATGGGATGTTACAAATCCCAATAAACAAAACAAAGATTTCATCCCTGAAATCAAGGTTAAGTCTACGGGGGCCCTTTTCGGAAGAAAAAGGCTTGTAACATCCAATAAGAGTTGAATGATTTACATCTCTACGTTACGTTTGTTATGTGCGGTTTCAAATCTAAGACCAATTTGTCCAATTGACAAGGCATATACCTTAATAAACAAAAGATTGGCCCCTATTCTTGAAATTTCAGTCCTATTGGTTTAAAATAGGAAAGCAAATTGATTGTCCAGAGGGGTTGTGAGGTATACCTGACTGAAAAGTTCCGGGTATTTTTGTCGCATCAAGTCCTGTGGCTCCCATGTATGCTCCTCCTGCCCATGATTGTTCCACAGGACCTTGACTAATGGAACCTTCTTACGTCGCAAGACTCGCGTTGCCGTATCATCGATCCTGATAGGATCCAGGTTGACTGACCGATCTGAGGCCATCGGGCCATCTGCTATGGAAATCAGCTGCTCAGGGTGTAGTAGAGCCTTCCGTAGTGAGGAGACGTGGAAGACGTCATGCAGTCCCGCTAACTCTGGCGGTAGTTCCAGTCTATAAGCCAAGGGGCTGATCCGCTCCAGGATCCTGTAAGGCCCCATATATCTCAGACTGAGCTTCTTCCGCCCGCGAACCCGCGAGACTCCGTGCATCAGCCATATATTCAAGAAAACGCGGTCTCCCACCTAGAACTCCACTTGACGATGCCTCGCATCGTAATATTTGGCCTGCCTGCACTGGGCTTCCAACATCCTGTCCCGGATCAATATAATCTGGGAATCTGTATCCCCCACAAACTCCGAGCCCAGTGCCTGTCGATCCTCATCCTGAACCCATTATAGTGGGGTCCTGCACCTCCTTCTATACAACGCCTCGTATGGAGCCATGCCTATGCTGGACTGATGGGCTTTGTTGTACGAAAACTCGACCATTGGCAGCAATCTCTCCCAAGTCTCGCCGCGGTCCAAAATACATAGGCGCAAAAGATCTTCCAGTGTACGGTTAGTGAGCTCCGTCTGCCCGTCGGTGAGAGAACTAAGTTGTCTACCTAAATCACCTAGAGGGGGGGGCGTGAATAGGTGAAATGCGTGTCAAATGCGGAATAAAAAATTAACACAGCACAGATCATAAAATCACACAGACGACAAGAGATTTATAGTGGTTCCCCAATCTTGGGTACGTCCACTTTCCTCACCGATCTAGCAAACCACTAGACTCGGCTACTCTACTATCTCGGATTGAAAACAATCCTACACCTCAGAACCACGTTCCTACAAAACTCGATCCAAACCGGATATACACTCGGAAGATAAAGCCTTCCTACAAATCTCGGAGAAAAACTCCTACAATGAAATATGTTTGAAAAGAAAATACAAACAATATATTGCACAGATCTGGATCTTTGATAGTCTTCTTCCTTGAGAACTTTGGCTTGATCAGAATATGTTGAAGACGACTTGAGAGAGATCCACAGATCTGAAAAACAGAATCACCTCGATCGAGAAAATAGATAAGAAATCTTTGAGGCTCGGCGAGATCGAGTGATTATCTTTCGTCTGGATCTCTGGAGAAACAGAGTTGAAAGCAGCGATCGGAGATCGTCGATCCAGACCTTCTTCCATGAACGGCAATGGCGGCGGCGAGAGAAATTAGGGTTCACGGGAATTTTTTTCTTTCTTAAAATAATAATCTCTGTAAGGCTTGTTTTTAGTCAAATCTGAAAGGACCTATTTATAGGTGGACTCCAACGGTCAGACATTTAATTAGGGATGACACGTGGACCAATCAGAAATGATTAATTCAAAATACACAGCGAAATTGTACTTGGAGAATTTCAGGAATGTTTGAACAGATATACTCGAGACAGAGAAGAGACAAACTCGAGTATAAGATGTTATATACTCGAGTGGATAGGAGGAGCAAACTCGAGTATAAGAAGAGAAGCTACTCGAGTGATTTAGAGATCAACACTCGAGTGATTTTAGAACTACTCGAGTATGAGAGTATATACTCGAGTAAAAACACTTAGAGAAAATTTCTCAGATAAAATAGGAAGAACTACTCGAGTAGAAGAGTTAGAGATACTCGAGTGAGGGGAAAATGAACTACTCGAGTATCTTGGGAAGACTACTCGGGTAATAACTAAACTGCTCGAGTATGAAAAACAACTACTCGAGTACAGAGTCACTTACTCGAGAATATATAGAACTACTCGAGTAGGTAGACTTAGAAACTTTCTGAGATGAGAAGTGCAGATCTACTCGAGTATGAACAGAACACTTACTCGAGTAACTAACCAACTACTCGAGTACAAGTTATCACATACTCGAGTACAATACAGTCTACTCGAGTATGTAATCCAACTTACTCGAGTACAGACTCACTTACTCGAGTGTACAAAAGAGGTACTCGAGTATGTGGACTTATAGAAAATTTCGGATCTAAGAACAGAAGGATCTACTCGAGTATAAAATATGACCTACTCGAGTGACTAACTATCTACTCGAGTATAGGCTTATCTACACGAGTATACAGAGTCTTCTCGAGTATGTCTAAGGATCTACTCGAGTACTAGGTCACTTACTCGAGTAGATGAGGGAAGCTACTCGAGTATGTGGACTTAGAAAAATTCTTCTGAAAAAATAAACTTCAATACTTCAGTCCACCAATCCAAGTGCATGTATTGGAAGTGTATCCCAATAGAGAGGCTATACATGGGCCAACACTTTGGATCACACAATGATGGATTACATTGTATGGTCCTATGTTTGGTGACCCATTATAGACTGACATTGGTCTACACTTGGCAATAAGAACCTGCACACATACAACTTAAACACAATATCAAATACACCTTAATTCATCTTAGTTCAAGGTCTGACCTCCTACAAATCTGAGGTATTATGGAGACAAATCCCAACAATCTCCCCTATTTGTAGATGTCAGCACCCTCTACACTAAGGTGAATTACTTAGAGTAAAAAAAACAACACACATATACTTAAAAAAAAATAAAGTAAACTGAAGCAGGATAAATAATAAGATAGCCATAATCAGAATCAATTATATATATAGAAATGTTTTTAACAGATTAAAAAGTCCATTTCCACATTCTCATTGACTCAAGAAGGGGCTTCTTTGTGCATTCTTTCTCTCTTCAGCTCTTGCCTCTCTAGGTAACTGAATGGTTTAGGAAAATATGTTCTGGGCCTAGGAGGAGCAGCTGGGTTGCTGTATCCCCAATTTCTGTCATGATGTCTGATCTTGATCTGGGATACTTCATAAGCTTTCCATTCTGAATAACTATAATACTAATCCCTGTGCTCACCAAGATCTGTTACTAGCTTCAAGGTATCAAGGATCAGAGATTTGGAGGTTGGACTCCAAACTTCAGTATGAACAATTTTTGGTCTACCTTCAGAAGCTGGGGCAGGCTCTTTTCTAGGTGCAGAACGGCTGGCAGAAGCGCCGTCATCATATTTCCTTTTCTTCCTTGGGGCACCTTGAGAACTAGGAGGAAGTTCATCTTGCCAAATATCAGTATAAGAGAGAGGAGGCTCAGTCACATCACCAGCAGGTCTGGGTGAGAAGACTGGCACACCTCCTGGAATGTTTGCCTGAGCTGGAAAATTTTCTTGAGCTAGAGCACCTGATGGAGGATTTTATTCAAGAGGATCCAGAAATTTAGGAATTATGGTAGGGTTGAGCTGAGAATTTGGGAAGTTCTGATTATTTACCCATACAGCTGTATCATAAATGTAGAATTTGACAGATTGGAGTTGAGATAGAATATCTGCTTTCATATCCTTGACTAGATCATTCACAGTTGTTTGAGCTTGTTCAGACAGTTTTTTAACTACTTTTTCAACTTGTTCTTTGACAATTTTCTCCCCCTTGCAGATATCTACAGATAGCTTGGCAATTGCTTCATCTCTAAAAGTGCCAACTTCTTCACATACTTTCATCACATTTGCTTCAGCATTCTTGTCCAATTGTATCTGATTATGTGCAACAGTTTCAGCTTGATTTCTTAATTCACCTATACATGTAATAGTATGATCAATTGCTTTTCCACCTAGCTGAAAGAGTTTCTTGAGCTCATCAGTATTGGCTTTAATTTCAGCAAAGCCTCTACTCATCTCCTTTTCAAGAGTAGAGACCTTGTTATTTACTGAGGCTAGAGAGTCATCAAAGTACTTTCTTTGTTCACTGAGTAACTGTTCAATCTTGCTTACCAGATCTGAAGAAGTAGAAGGAGTTGAAGTTGGGGCAGGGACTGAAGGAGCAGGAGTAACCCATGGTGGGATTTCAGTAATTACCACTGAGCTTTCAGCTCTCTTGAAAGATTTGAGGACAACTGATTCTTCTTCATTTAGGAAGGAGGTAATAGAGAAGTCCAAAGTCCTCAGAGGGGCCTCCACTGGTTCTGGAGATACTTCCTTGTCATCAGACAAAAGAATAGTTTCTGTTTGGCTTTTCTCTGCAGCAGGGGACTGAGCAGGAGACTGAGCAGGAATCTGAGCAGGAGTCTGAGCAGGAGACTGAGCTGGAGTCTGAGCAGGAGACTGTACAACTGATTCATTTTGAAACAGGGGAGCATCTGAGCTGAGCTCATCAATCAATTTATTGATATCTTCTGCAGTAGACAGTAGGGTTGCTGGATCTGGAATCTCTGAGTGGGGATCTGCTGGAAGAGGAGAAACTGGAGGAGTAGAATCCCTGACTTCTGCTTGCTGTGAGGGTTCTGATGAAGCTGGGTACTGAGGATGAGATGAGGCAGGCTCCCCCTCAACTATTTCACCTGAGGTAGCAGCAGTTTGATGTGGAGGAGGAGATGGAATCCTGTCATCAGGTACACTGGTTTCTTGGGAATCTACTGAAGGGACAGCAGCTTTGGATGCTTGGGCAGTGTTCAGAATTTTAATTTCATATCGCTGGATGGAGGATATAGAAACCTTTTTTATGTGATGGAGGGGAGTCCCTTTGGATAAGTTAAAGACTGACGGGTTGATTTCATGAAGAAGGAGGGAAATAATCCTGGCAAAACTTGGATGCTTAATGCTTTCTCTGATTTAATCTAGGATCAGCAGTCCAAACTGGAATTGTTTGCAGCAGATAATGGCTTGCATTATATCAAACATTTCCATAGAAATGTCTCGAATGGAGTAAGTCTTGCATAACAGTACCTTTGCAATTACATCCACTAGGAACTTGCCTTCTGAGTTGAAATCAGCTCTGCTAAAGGAATGGGTTTGAGGGTTAGCTCCACAGAATAAACTAGTTCTTACTGAATCTTCAGCAGTCATTTCGGCATCGTCATCTACTACTGGCAGTTTTAACAGAGCAGCTAAAGAGCCTTTGTCCAGTCGGATTTTTATCCCTCTAACCTTGGATTTCAGGAGCTTTCCATTTCGTTTTACCTTCAGATTCTAATAAAACTCTTCAACATCTTGGAAAAGAACTCGACACGGTGTCTGGAGAACGAACGACAGTCCGGCGGTCTCGAACAAAATCAGAAGATTTCGGAAATCATCTGAAAGGTCGGCTATACCCGCGGGGGCGAGTTCTGAGCCGATGCCGATTTTAGAAGAGGGGGCCATCTGTGATTCTGGAGGATGAGAGAGGCGAAGGCGGCGATGCTCTGCGGTTTTTCGGAAGATGAAGAGTCGGCGGCTACTCGAGAGAGTGAGAAGTGGAAAGGGGTTTCCCGATTTTTCTAGATATATATATGATTCTAATTAGGTTTAAAAAAAAATTCATACCTGAAAGAAGCGGCAAATAGCTCGGTGCGAATAGAAAAATTAGAAATCCAAAATATGAATGCCGTATACTCGAGTAGGTAGCATCATACACGAGTATTAGACAGAGCATACTCGAGTAGGGCAAGTTTGTGCACGAGTATGTTGTCAAGTACCCGAGTATGTAAATCCTTTTACTTGAGTAATTCCCGTTTACTCGAGTATCTGTCTGGATATACTCGAGTATATATTACTTGGAAGACAATTTTCCTTGGGAGATGTATATTGCCACAGAAATCTTTAACTCTGAGCAGCCAACACCACTGATATCTTCTTGATTTGTGAGTCCATCACTAATCGTCTTTGTTGAGCAGCCCGAGTTCCATTTTGAAGAACGAAAACTTGGACTCGTCCAGCGGCTTGGTGAATATATCTGCAACTTGCCTGTCTGTGGAGACATACTGTAGATCTATGTCTCTATTTTCCACATGCTCCCGGATGAAATGATAACGAAGCTCTATGTTCTTGGTCCGGCTGTGGGAGACTAGGTTGTTGGCGATTGCTATAGCGCTGGATGAGTCGCAAAACAAAGGAATGTTCTGGAACTTCATGTTGTAGTCTTCAAACTGATTTTTGATCCAGAGAAGCTGTGCACAACAGCTGCCTGCAGAGATGTACTCTGATTCAGCCGTTGAGATGGCAACACAGTTCTGCTTCTTACTGCTCCAGGAAATAAGTCTCCTTCCGAGGAATTGGCAAGTCCCGGAAGTACTTTTCCTGTCGTCTTTGCTTCCTGCAAAATCTGCATCTGAAAATCCAATTAGTTCACTATCATTACTTCTTGGGTACCATAAGCCAAGATTTGGTGTACCTTTGAGGTATCTCAAGATTCGCTTTGCAGCAATGTAATGAGATTCCTTAGAGTTCACCTGAAATCTAGCACATACACATGTTGAGAACATTATGTCTGGTCTACTTGCGGTAAGGTAGAGCAAGGACCCAATTATGCTTCTATACTTGGTTTCATCAAAAGGTTTCCCTTTCTCATCCTTGTCCAGAGACATAGCTGAGTCCATTGGAGTCCTCATAGAGGTTGCATTCTCCATTCCGAATTTCTTGAGTAGCTCTTTGGTGAACTTGGTCTGTGAGATGAAAATTCCATCCTCAGATTATTTCACCTGAAGCCCTAAGAAATACTTCAGCTCTCCCATACTGCTCATTTCAAACTTCCCTTACATAAGTTTAGAAAACTTCTTACAGAGGTTGTTATCTATAGAGCCAAAAATAATGTCATCGACATAGATTTGCACTAGCAAAATCTTGCCTTTTATTTCCCTAAGAAATAATGTCTTGTCAATCTTTCCTCTTGTGAACTTGTTCTCAAGAAGAAAGGTGGACAACAACTCATACCAAGCTCAAGGAGCTTGTTTAATACCATATAAAGCTTTTTGTAATAAGTAAACATAATTAGGATAAGTTGAATCAACGAAACATTATGGTTGCTCTACATACACTTCTTCCTTTATGTCACCATTTAGGAAGGCGGACTTAACGTCCATCTGATAGACGGTAAAGCCCTTAAGTGCAGCGTAGGCAAGAAATAACCTGATCGCTTCCAGTCTTGCCACTGGAGCATAAGTCTGGTCGAAGTCAATTCCTTCTTCTTGACGATATCCCTTTGCGACAAGTCTGGCTTTATTCTTTATAATGGTTCCATCTTTGTCCATCTTATTCCAGTAGACCCATTTTGTCTCAATGACGTTCTTACCCTTGGGTCTAGGAACAAGTGTCCAAACTTTGCATCGTTTGAACTGATTCAGTTCTTCTTCCATGGCTAGAATCCAGGATGCGTCGGAGTTGGCTTCCTCAAATTTCTTTGGTTCAACCTGTGAGAGAAAACTTAAGTGTAAATTCTCGTTAGTTGTACCTCGACGAGTTCTGACGCCATCCCGAGGATCTCCTATGATTTGATCAACGGGATGATCCTTCAAGTGTCTGAACTCTAAAGTCCTTGCATCTGGGATCTCTTCAGCCACTGGAGTTGCATCTTCAGCTGGGATGTGTTCTTCATCTTGATCATCTACCTGTCCAATAGGGGTTGTAGAGGTGATCTTGATGAACGTCTCGTCTTTATCTTTAGTAGTTTCATCCAAGCTAAGTTCCTTCAACTTTGTACCTGCATCTACAATAGGCACACTAGACGAGTTGCATAGCCTTTAGTTATCCCTCGATCTGAACCTCCAAAGATGACCTTTGGTCCGTTGCAGACTGAGGTGAAATTCTGGAGTAGGCTTCTTGTCCCGGTCATATGCCGAGAACATCCACTGTCCAAATACCAGATTGGCATTTTGGTGGCCTTTGGACATACCTGCAATTACAATCACTTAGCCTTAGGAACCCAAACACGTTTGGGTCCTTGGTCTCGAGTTAGAAAACTCCCCCTGCGAGTATTAGCCTCGTGAGTGGTCATTATCACGTTGCTAACTTGAGGGGTTGTAGCATTACTAGGATTGAACCAACAATCGATGGCAAAGTGACCAATTCTGCCACAACACCAACAGTCGAACCTGTTGTATCTTTGCCTAGTGAATTCCTGCTTGATTTTCTGAAATGATGGTCTAGCGGGAACATCACACTTGGAGGAAGAGGCTTCATGGTGATGGCATCTACATGAAGTCTTCTCCTTCAGAGGCCTTTCCTCAATAGGCTTTACTTTCGGTGCTTTCTTGAAGTTGTGGCCATAATTATAAGTACCATAGCTCTGAAGAGTCACTTCTTCATAAGTTGCCTTAAAGACACTCTCACCAAAGTTTCGAGGGCGAGTCCATCCTTGGTACCGATACTTTGGCTCTACATAAGTAGGCCTGGTCAAGTGACCATAGGACGAGTCCAGGTCAAACTTGTTCATTGGAAAGATTACTTTCTTGAATACAGTTTGATCCAGAGGGGCTTTCCCTTTCTCTTTAGCCAAGGCCTTCTTGGCGGCCTTATTCTTCCGTTGAGCCTTATTTCTCCTAGAAGATTTACTAGGAGCACCCTCATGGCCTAGTCCAGCATTCTTAGCCTTTGTTGAGAATTCAGCAATGAGTGGAAGAACATTCTTGGGCTTGGAGAAACCTTCAACAAGTTTCTTTTCAGCTTCGAGTTGATCTTCCAACTCTTTGATGATTTTCCCTTTAAGGTCAAGGTGCTTGCGAGCTAGATTGTATTCTTCTATTGCGAGATCGAAGTTTTCTTGAAGAGAGTTAGTCTTAGCGACTTCTTCTCTCAAGCTGCTCTCAATGGCCTTTAGAGACTGAATCTCTTTTGCCTGAGTTTTCACGACTCGATGACATTTTTCGTAGGTCATGAGCAACTCTTTGTACTGGGCCATGAGTTCTGACTCATCATCAGAAGAGATGTCCTCATGATCATGTTCAGAACTTTCAGATTCAGAGAGGGGAGTGTGAGATTTTACCTCCCCAGTGAACTGGGGGACTTGTTCATCATCTGAGTGAGCCATGAGCCCAAAGTAAGCTTCCTCTTCTTCACTCGACTCAGATGAGTCGGAGTCGCTGAGAGTTTTGCTCTTCTTGGCTACTAGACTCTTCTCTGTCCTCTTCTTTTGGTATGAGGATTTCTTTTCCTCTCTTCTGCCGCCCTCTTTCTTCTAGTGAGGGCAGTCCGCGATGACGTGACCTGGCTTATTAGAACAATAACAAATGATGTTAGTTGAAATCTGTTTGTTCTATTTAGAGTTATACCTGTCATGGCTACTTGAGCCTTTCTTTCGCTGATCACCATCACGTCGTGATCTTCTGAATGAGGCATCTTTGCCTCTCCATTGCTTCTTCTTATTTAAGAATTTCTTGAATTGCCGGGAGAGCAATGAGAACTCTCCTTCAGATAGTTCTGAGCCAGATGAGCTTGGATCAGATGATTCTTCTTCATCAGCTTCAGGAACTGGGGAAGGAGAGCTAGCCTTTGTCTTCCTTGAGCTATCTGCCTTTAGAGCGACAGACTTCTCCTTGGATGCAAACCTGCTTATCTCTTCTTCAGCTTTTCTTGAGTTGATTTGCAGCTCGTAAGACATAAGCTTTCCGAACAGATTCTGCGGGTCCATCTCAGCTAACCTTCCAAACTCCCGAATGTCACATACCTTATTGTCCCATTCCTTGGTTAGGGATCTTAAGAATTTGTCATTGAGTTCCCCATTGGTGAAGACACGTCCATAAACTCTTAGGCCATTTACTATCTTGAAGAAGTTCTCAAAAGTGTCAGCTATGGCTTCCTTATGACCCTGCCTAAAGGCTTCATATTTCTGGATCAGTAGGGACCTTCGATCATCCCTCACTTCTTCTGTACCTTCCATTATAGTCCTTAGGGATTGCCACATCTCCTTGGCAGATTGGCAATGAATCAGATTCTGCAGCATTGAGTCATCGACTGCACTTGCGATAATATTTTTAGCTTTCTTGTCCAAAGAGACAAGTGCAATCTCGTCCTTATCTAGATCCATCAATTTCTTGGGAACTTGCTTAGGTGAATCTATGGTGGAGGTGGTCATAGGAATGTGGGGACCTTCTTCAACAATCATGAAGATCCGGGGATCTACTACTTCCATAAAGAGTTTAACTCATTCCTTCCACATAGGAAAATTGTTCTTGGTGCAGATAGGGAGCTTAGCAAAATCCTTGGTCTTACTCATGCTTGAAATTTCTCATGAGACAACTTGGTAAGGATTAGATAAAGGTGTTAACCTTTTAACGATCAACCTCCCTCTGATACCAATTGAGAGAACTAAGTTGTCTACCTAAATCACCTAGAGGGGGGGGGGGGTGAATAGGTGAAATGCGTGTCAAATGCGGAATAAAAAATTAACACAGCACAGATCAAGCAATCACACAGACGACAAGAGATTTATAGTGGTTCCCCAATCTTGGGTACGTCCACTTTCCTCACCGATCTAGCAAACCACTAGACTCGACTACTCCACTATCTCGGATTGAAAACAATCCTACACCTCGGAACCACGTTCCTACAAAACTCGATCCAAACCGGATCTACACTCGGAAGATAAAGCCTTCCTACAAATCTCGAAGAAAAACTTCTACAATGAAATTTGTTTGAAAAGAAAATACAAACAATATATTGCACAGATCTGGATCTTTGATAGTCTTCTTCCTTGAGAACTTTGGCTTGATCAGAATATGTTGAAGACAACTTGAGAGAGATCCACAGATCTGAAAAACGGAATCACCTCGATCGAGAAAATAGATCAGAAATCTTTGAGGCTCGGCGAGATCGAGTGATTATCTTTCGTCTGGATCTCTAGAGAAACAGAGTTGAAAGCAGCGATCGGAGATCGTCGATCCAGACCTTCTTCCGTGAACGGCAATGGCAGCGACGTGAGAAATTAGGGTTCACGGGAATTTTTTTCTTTCTTAAAATAATAATCTCATTAAGGCTTGTTTTTAGTCAAATCTGAAAGGACCTATTTATAGGAGGACTCCAACGGTCAGAAATTTAATTAGGGATGACACGTGGACCAATGAGAAATGATTAATTCGAAATACACAGTGAAATTGTACTTGGAGAATTTCAGGATTGTTTGAACAGATATACTCGAGACAGAGAAGAGACATACTCGAGTATAAGATGTTATATACTCGAGTGGATAGGAGGAGCAAACTCGAGTATAAGAAGAGAAGCTACTCGAGTGATTCAGAGATCAACACTCGAGTGATTTTAGAACTACTCGAGTATGAGAGTATATACTCGAGTAAAAACACTTAGAAAAAATTTCTCAGATAAAATATGAAGAACTACTCGAGTAGAAGAGTTGGAGGATACTCGAGTGAGGGGAAAATGAACTACTCGAGTATTTTGGGAAGACTACTTGGGTAATCACTAAACTGCTCGAGTTTGAAAAACAACTACTCGAGTACAGAGTCACTTACTCAAGTATATAGGGAACTACTCGAGTAGGTAGACTTAGAAACTTTCTGAGATGAGAAGTGCAGATCTACTCGAGTATGAACAGAACACTTACTCGAGTAACTAACCAACTACTCGAGTACAAGTTATCACCTACTCGAGTACAATACAGTCTACTCGAGTATGTAATCCAACTTACTCGAGTACAGACTCACTTACTCGAGTGTACAAAAGAGGTACTCGAGTATGTGGACTTATAGAAAATTTCGGATCTAAGAACAGAAGGATCTACTCGAGTATAAAATATGACCTACTCGAGTGACTAACTATCTACTCGAGTATAGGCTTATCTACACGAGTATACAGAGTCTTCTCGAGTATGTCTAAGGATCTACTCGAGTACTAGGTCACTTACTCGAGTAGATGAGGGAAGCTACTCGAGTATGTGGACTTAGAAAAATTCTTCTGAAAAAATAAACTTCAATACTTCAGTCCACCAATCCAAGTGCATGTATAGGAAGTGTATCCCAATAGAGAGGCTATACATGGGCCAACACTTTGGATCACACAATGAGGGATTACATTGTATGGTCCTTGTGTTTGGTGACCCATTATAGACTGACATTGGTCTACACTTGGCAATAAGAACCTGCACACATACAACTTAAATACAATATCAAATACACCTTAATTCATCTTAGTTCAAGGTCTGACCTCCTACAAATCTGAGGTATTATGGAGACAAATCCCAACAGTCGGTCTGAGGGTGAAAAGCTATGCTGAATGTCAATCGAGAACCCAGATGGGCCTGGACTGACCTCCACTCCCTGGATGTAAACCGCCCATCCCGATCCGAAACGATAGTCTTGGGCACCCCATGATAACGCACAAACTGCTCAATGAACCTCCGTACTAATACACTAACCGGAGCGTCCTTCGCCACTGGAATTAATTGGGCCACCTTCGTTAGCTTGTCCACTATCACCCAGATCGAGTCATTTCCCGCACGGGATCGAGGTAGCCCATGTATAAAATCCATGGCTATATCCTCAAATTTCCACTCCGGCACCGGAAGTGGCTGCAGCAAGCCTGCCGGGTTCCTACACTCTGCCTTTACGAGTTGGCAGGCCTCGCAATGCGTCACAAAGTACGTAATGTCTTTCTTCATACCCGGCCAGTACATCGTCCTCTTCAAATCTTTTACCATCTTGGTGATCCCCGGGTTTACTGAGTATCGGATGCAGTGAGCTTCCGTCATAATGTCCTCCCGGATCTGGCCTCCTACCGGTATGTAGACTCTGCCTCGGAAACACAGGAGACCATCCCTCAAAGAGTAATCTCATGTCGTGCCTGTAAGTCCCCCTTTTTTTTCTTTTTCAACCACCGGGGTCTTAGCCAAGAATTGCCGCTTTGCGGTGGAACCGACTCACGGGAAGGTCGCCACTACAAAACGCCAATTTTGTCGGCCCTTTTCGATCACAAAGAAAGAGAAGAAGGTATACGTAAAATGTAAACAAGTCCACAGAAACATGTATGAATAGAAAATCACAACCCGTCCATCAATAGATAATAATAGGAAATAGAGGTACTGCAAAGATACAGTTCAGATGAAATATAGATAAACGGGCTCGAGCCCGGTACATCATAGTCCTCACTTCAAATCACTCATCACGGAATCTATAAAAACATTAATCACTAACGGAGCTGGTTGCAGGTGCACTGGTGCTAGACTGACCCACCTCCATGCACACCGTACTCCGCTGGTGCTAGTCCCTTGACTGCTGGTCCCTGCCTCCCATCCGGAGCTCCTATAATGTTGTGGTTCGAAAACCATTAGTCATAAAGACTAAGCCCTATCATCCCCTACCCCTCCCCCCACGGCTCCTAAGCACCGAGCGGAGAGGAGGAAAGGGAAGCTACAAAGGTGGAGAGTAATCAAGCAGATGACAATGGAGCTAATCTAACAACTATCATGGTGTATAAACAACTATCTAGAATAAGGTACATCGAGCAATTGTACGGTAGTAAGTAATAAAGTAGACATGTAGTAAGTAGCAAATATATAAGAAGGCAGATAGAGAACAAATAAGTAAGTAACCTTAACTTATATGAATGACAAAACAAACTTATAAGTTAAGGGGTCTTTTGCAAGGCTCCCATCGTATAAAAAGTCCCATACCGATTTATACGTTGGGGTGTCGGTTGTATGCAAATATGAGTGTAGTGATATGCTATGTCATGATTCATGCAAGTGCAACTCACGCACACGACTCTATGCGCACATACCTTTAGTTCCCCCTATTCGGGAAGCTAGCTTCACTCCCAAGAACCTCCGTAGTGGCAAACGGATACAATGGGTCGGGCCCCCACTCCTAGGCGGGTATCCACACTACCGAGCCTAGCCCTTCCGTACGCCCCTAGAAGAACACAACCTAGAGTATCCGCGTACTAGTGCTGGCTATATCCACCGGACTTTATTTGGTTAAGTGTCCCACACCGCTGAGTCAACATACCGATGTCGGTGTGAATGACAATCAAATACCGAAGACCCACCACCTTTATTCTGTACTCAAACCCTCGAGCCCTCGGCTCCCTAGACTGTCCCGTATGTGCATCAACTATCAGAGCTACCGTCTGAATGGCAACCAAACTGACTTATTCTACCTTCCTAGCTATCGGGGTGTGTGTATGTTCAGCCCTATTTATACTAGTTGCTCTTTTAATTTATTATTCCTACAGTTTACGTTAGCCTAGGACTGCCCCCGGTATTCCCCGTGAAGGGCTCTCAAACGGCACTAGGAACTATGATGGTAGTTGAAGCCCACCGTTCCCTTTCGGAAGGCATTTATTGTTATTGGTTGATACCCATTACCCGATCCCTTTTTAAGTTACTTTTGATCTAGCCCTAGAGTATTAAGACTCTTCCTCTCCTACCCGGGGTGGACATCTTTCGTTGTTCCCGAACGCCACTTAACACTAGCCAATCTCACACTCTACTTATCCTGACTTTCAATAATGAAATTAAACTTAACTTTCCCTATCCAAACCAGCAACTACCAAAATTCCATCTCCCCAAGTTCATTACCCACTCTAGTTCAGTTTCTGTGATTTTACTATATGCAGACCATCCTAAGATACATGAGGTATATAAGGGGAGGTACTTCAAATTGTCTTCCGAATCACCTATAATATTTACTAGAGGTCTATCATGACATAATATAACTAAGTCCAAGATTTCCAAAAAAAATTTCCTTTTTATCGGGCATTTAATTTATTTATTCTAAGCCTCTCAATGCCCTAGTATGAACATGAAGTGTACTAATGAGCAAACAATAAATCATCATAAAATCAGTAAAAATCCTATGAGGCATTTAAGCAATAATTCCAAATTTTGAGAGATTTCAGAGGTGTTTAGGCCTATATTTCCTAATTTACCATTTTTGCCCACCTCTACCATATTATGAAGCAAGTACTGTAAATATGTACCCAAAAATCACAAGAAAATTACAGAAGCTTTATGGTGACATAAAACTATCAAAAACCATGTCCTATGATTTTTCTCTAATATTTTGGGCTCTGAATTAATTTTAATGGCAAATACTAAATTTCCTAGCTTAGTGAAGGAGGTACTATTTTTAATTTTCTAAAAATCCATAGAAAATTATTGAGTGACTATCATGGTTTGAAACACCCACTGACCAAATTTTATAATTTTCCAAATAATAATTGGGCATTATTTGTATTTTTGACTACATATCCCAAATGGTAAGTTAAAGAAGCAAGTACCCAAATAATCAGATAAATCTCCCAAGAAAAATACAGAAGGTATAACATGCTATAAGATGCCCTAATCCAAGATTTCATAACTTTCCAGTGAACAAAAATTCCAGAATCATCAAAATAAATATCTAGGGCACAACGGGAGTTGTGAATGAAGTACTGTATAAATTAACCCAAAAATCTCAACAAAATTATGTTATGGCCATTTACACCAGAAAATCACCCTGCCCAAATTATATTTGATGTTTAGTTCATTTGTAAGCATAATAGTTCAAATTAAGATCGGTGCCCTAACTAGGGTAGGGATTTTAGGTGGCCTAACTGTCTCCAAATTCCCTAAGAATTTGCCCAGAGAAATATAATGTCCTTATGGTCCTCTGCACCAAATTTCAAGTTAGTCTAAGGTCATTTGACCCAATGACCTTCATAACCCTACAAATCCCCATTAAGGGACCTACCCTAGAGTTCTAGGGCTACCCAACACCAAACCACCCCAAACTCCCTTGGAGGGTGTGTCATGCCCCAAAAAGTAAGTGACCAAAATATCAGCCTCTGTTGAGGTGATATGACCTCTCAAATTACCAAGGGGGTGCTTTACCCTAAATAGCCCTTTATGGGGCCAACTAGGGTGGAGAAAAACCCTAGTCAAAACACCTCCAAATGAGGTGAAATTTTTTCCAGAGACCTATTATGTTATTTAAGGCCACCCACCCAAATTTGGGGGGATTTTGAGGTGTGTAGGACACTTGATTAAAATACACATGATTTATTAAATTTTTCTAAAAAATTTAGAAAAATGTTTTCCAAAAATCCTAATTTTTGGACAGCACCTAGATATAGGTAAGATTAGGCCACACCCCAAATTTCAAGTCATTTTTATGACTGGATTGGAGTGGGGAATTTTTCTAAGGTCAGGACAGCCCTATGGATAGACCTCACAGAAATGAGTGCTGAGGTCTATCCAGTAGTCCAAATCACTTAAAACAACTTTTAAAATTTCCTAGACTTATAGAGCTACAATATTGTTTTTGACATCTTTTTATGTAGGAGCCTCTAAGTATTTTTCCTAATTTAACTAATATGGCTATTATTTCAATGCAGAAAAATGTTTATAAAATAAAAGCTTATTAAATAGCACGGATCTTGAAGCAAGATCTAAGGGCCCTGGCTTGTCTTCTTCCTCCAGCCAACGACAATGATTTGCCCGACCTGGAGCTACCTCCAAGCGCAGCCGCTGGCTGTCCAGCCTCCTTCCTGGCCGGCCACCGCCACCACCACCTCTGTTGAGGTGGTGGCCATCGCCGGGCGGCGGCGCGGCCGCCTGAGAGGCTTTTCCCGGCAAGCCAGAGACTTCATTTTTGCGGAAAAATCGGAAAGAGAAGCTCTTCTTATCAGGCTCAATTGAGCCCGAATCTTAATCCTAAGGAAGCTAAGATCTACCCGTAGAAAGAGAGGAGGGGAGGACCTTGTTCGCGGGCTGGAGGCGTGCAGACCGTCGGGATGCCATTGGCGCGGTGGTGGCGTCGTCAGAATTCTTCTACAGCATCGTACAAGCTCCAAATCCGTCGGGTAAGGGTGGAAACTCCATCTATGAGTCTAGGGAGCCTTTTTAAACCAGTAAAAGGAGGGAGGGGAAAGGTCTAACGCTGGTGGCCATTAATGGCCCATTATAGCTTTTTTTGCCATGATGGTGGGGGGCTTAAACGGCTCTGTAACAGCTGGAGGAGGGCTGGAAACTTCTCATCTCCCTAAGAGGAGTTGAATCCAGCCATTTCAAGGGGAAGAGGATGGAGCCGAGCATTAAAATCCATTAATGACCATGCAAACCGTCACTCGGCCATGGCTGGAAGGAGAGGAGTCGGCTGCCATGTGGCATTGCTTCACTTGACCGGTCAACCTTCTTTAAAATAAGACTTAATTGGGTCTTATTAAAAGAAAATGGCCCACTCCTAGACCGGCCCGGTTCAGCTGAACCAGCAACCAGCCCAAAACTCCTGCCAGAAAAAATTCTATGTACAATGGCGTTGAGTGAGCTCAGCTCACTCAATGCCCTCCAAGCTACGACGTTGAGTGAGCTCTGCCCACTCAACGCAATCCCAGACTATGGCGTTGAGTGAGCTCAGCTCACTCAACGCCATCCGGATTATGGCATTGAGTGAGCCCAGCTCACTCAATGCCATCCGGATTATGGCGTTGATTGAGCTCTGCTCACTCAACGCCACCAAGAATATATCCTTTTTTAAAAGATGGCGTTGAATGAGCTTAGCTCACTCAACGCCGTCCATATTATGGCGTTGAGTTAGCTCTGCTCACTCAACGCCATCCAGACAACACCAAATAGCGTTGAGTGCGGTCACTGCACTCAACGCCGTTCAAATTATGGCGTTGAGTGCACTAGACACACTCAACGCCATCCCGCCTGACAGTTTACGGCATTGAGTGAGCTATGCTCACTCAACACCATCCAGTCTATGATGTTTAGTGAGCTCAGCTCACTCAACGCCAACCTGACGACACCAGATGGCGTTTAGTGCAGTCAGTGCACTCAATGCCATTCAACTTATGGCTTTGAGTGAGCTAAGCTCACTCAATGCCATCCAGACCACGGCGTTGAGTGAGCTTAGCTCACTCAACGCCATTCCAAGGTCACGGGCGTGACGGATTGGTAACAGGCGTGTCAGGCCCATGTTGAAATTTCTGAGCTCGATGATCCTCTTCCTGAGGTGGACGATCGTCGAAGGGGTAACGTCCTAGGTCACGGGCTTGACGGGTCGGTCATGGGCGTGACCACCCCTTGACTCGAAATCTTGGTCGATAAACTTCAATTCCTGGGCTTCCCAGGGTTCTGTTAAGGCAAAACCACTCCCAGGTGTCTAGTCAGATATGGGATGTTACAAATCCCAATAAACAAAACAAAGATTTCGTCCCCGAAATCAAGGTTAAGCCTACGGGGATCTTATCGGGAGAAAATGGCTTGTAACATCCCATGAGAGTTGAAAGATTAACATTTCTACGTTACGTTTGCTATGTGTGGTTTCAAATCTAAAACTAATTCGTCCAATTGCCTAAGTATATACCGCAATAAACAAAAGATTAGCCCCTATTCTTGAAATTTCAGTCCTATTGGTTTAAAACAGGAAAGCAAATTGATTGTCCAGAGGGGTTGTGAGGTATACCTGACCGAAAAGTTCCGGGTATTTTTGTCGCATCAAGTCCTGTGGCTCCCATGTATGCTCCTCCTGCCCATGATTGTTCCACAGGACCTTGACTAACGGAACCTTCTTACGTCGCAAGACCCGCGTTGCCGTGTCATCGATCCTGATAGGCTCCAGGTTGACTGACCGACCTAAGGCCACCGGGCCGTCTGCTGTGGAAATCAGCTGCTTAGGGTGTAGTAGAGCCTTCCGTAGTGAGGAGATGTGGAAGACGTCATGCAGTCCGGTAACTCTGGCGGTAGCTCCAGTCTATAAGCCAAGGGGCTGATCCGCTCCATGATCCTGTAAGGCCCCATATATCTCGGACTAAGCTTCTTCCGCCCGCGAACCCACGAGACTCCGTGCATCGGCCGTATCTTCAAGAAAACCCGGTCTCCCACCTGGAACTCCACTTGACGATGCCTCGCATCGTAATATTTGGCCTGCCTGCTCTGGGCTTCCTACATCCTGTCCCGGATCAATCTAATCTGAGAATCTATATCCCCCACAAACTCCGAGCCTAGTGCCTGCGGATCCTCATCCTGAACCCATGATAGTGGGGTCCTACACCTCCTTCCATACAATGCCTCGTATGGAGCCATGCCTATGCTGGACTGATGGGCATTGTTGTACGAAAACTCGACAAGTGGCAGCAATCTCTCCCATGGCTCGCCGCGGTCCAAAATACACAGGCGCAAAAGATCTTCCAGTGTACGGTTGGTGCGCTCCATCTACCTGTCGGTCTGAGGGTGAAAAGTTATGCTGAATGTCAACCGAGAACCAAGATGGGCCTGGACTGACCTCAATTCCCTGGATGTAAACCGCCCATCCCGATCTGAAACGATAGTCTTGGGCACCCAATGATAATGCACAAACTGCTCAATGAACCTCCGTACTAATACACTAACCGGAGCGTCCTTCGCCACTGGAATGAATCTGGCCACCTTTGTTAGCCTGTCCACTATCACCCAGATCGAGTCATTCTCCACACGGGATCAAGGTAGCCCATGTATAAAGTCCATGGCAATATCCTCAAATTTCCACTGCGGCACCGGAAGTGGCTGCAGCAAGACTGCCGGGTTCCTACACTCTGCCTTCACGAGTCTGCAGGCCTCGCAATGCGTTACAATGTACGTAATATCTTTCATCATACCCGGCTAGTACATCGTCCTCTTCAAATACTTTACCATCTTGGTGATCCCCGGGTGTACCGAATATCGGCTGTAGTGAGCTTCTGTCATGATGTCCTCCTGGATCTGGCCTCCTGCCGGTATGTAGACTCTCTATTACACAGGATCCCATCCCTCAAGGAGTAATCTTCTGTCGTGCCTTCCTCCATGGCTCGGAATATCGGCTCAGCTCTCTCATCCAGCTTCTGCCCATCTCTGATCCTGTAACATCCCATTTCCGGCTAGACCCCTATGAGTGGGTTTGTTGTGACAGAACCCTAGGAAGCCCAAAAATTTAAATACATCGACCGAGATTTCGGGTCACGGGTTGGTCACGCCCGTGACCGACCCGTCACGCCCGTGATCTAGGGCGTGACTCCTTCGACGATCGTCGATCTCAGGGAGACGATCGTCGAGCGCAGAATTTTCAACCCGGGCCTGTCACGCCCGTGACCTATGTGTCATGCCCGTGACCTAGGGCGTGACCACTTCGACGATCGTCGATCGCAGAATTTTCAACCCGGGCCTGTCATGCCCGTGACCTATGTGTCACGCCCGTGACCTAGGGAGTGACCCCTTCGACGATCGTCGATCTATGCGCGACAATCGTCGAGCGTAGAATTTGCGTCATGGCTCTGTCACGCCCGTGACCCATGTGTCACGCCCGTGACATAGGGCGTGACCCCCTTCGGCGATCGTCGATCTGAGCGAGACGATCGCTGAGCGCGGAATTTGCATCTTAGCCGGTCACGCCCATGACCCACGTGTCACGCCCGTGACCAAGGGCGTAACCACCTTTAGACGATCATCGATCTCAGATCGACGATCGTCGAACTCAGAAAATGCCACTCAAGCTTGTCACGCCCGTGACCCACGTGTCACACCCGTGACAAAGGCCGAAACGTTAGCCAGACTGGAAATTTCTGTAACCCGATTCATAATAAATTCTGATTATGGGAAATTACAGCAGGAGTATTTATGAGCCGTTTCTTTCTTTAATAACTTAATAACAAAGAGAGATTGAGG
The DNA here is from genome assembly GCA_039513925.1 of Platanthera zijinensis. Classification (NCBI taxonomy): domain Eukaryota; kingdom Viridiplantae; phylum Streptophyta; class Magnoliopsida; order Asparagales; family Orchidaceae; genus Platanthera; species Platanthera zijinensis. The sequence goes on along the minus strand of CM077078.1, from coordinate 2,597,611 downwards.
CCCAATAGGAAACCGCCACCTGGTAAACGCCTCTTCTTATTCCAACGTTTCCTTCTCTCCACCATAATCGAAAATCCATTCGTTAAGGGAGCTTTTATTGCCATGAATGATTCACCCTTCCCCCTCCCCACTTGGAGATCCATAACAGCCTTCTTAGAGCAAGAGGAGAAGGTTACACGATCGATCAAACGGATTAAGATTTCTGCTCTTGCTATAGGAGAAGTTCGGGAACGCCACCACCGCGCCATGACCAACCGACGTTCATCTCGCCTTCAAACCGCGAACAAGGTCCTCCTCTACTTCTTCTCTTATGGGCAGATCTTAGGATATTAGAAATGAAGTTTGTCCTCAAAGGAGCCGGACCTACCTCGTGTTTTCATGGAAAACCATGGAAAAATATTGTTTTGAGTTCGCCGGAAACCGCCACCTCCGGCAGCCAAACCACCGCCGACCGATAGCCATCGCCTCAACGGAGGTGGTGGTGGTGGTGGCTGACCAGGGAAGTGACCGGATGGCCGGCGACGGATTGCGAAAGAGCTACAGGAAATATGAGTTTTCTGTGCTCTGATTTTCGGGTTCTGTAGAAGATGAACAGTGAAAACAGTTTTATATTATAAAAATTATGTAAATAATATAAAAGAAAAAGGTACATTAAATGAGTACATGTTGATGCTGTAAAACGAGGCACTTAGAGGCCGATTTAAGAAAAATGGCTAGTCACGAAAGTTGTAGCCCTTCGAGTCTAGATTAATTTAAAAGTAATTTCAACTCGTTTGGGTACGCGGTTTAACCGCAGCACCCGTTTTAGTGGGGGCTGTACCTAGAGTTTGGTAGAAACAAAAATGGATTCCCACGCTTCATCCCTTGTCCAAACGACCTGAAATTTGGGCAGGGGGTTAACCTTAACAATTCCTAAAGTTAGTACAAAAATGGGAATTTTTGGAGACACTTTGCCTAAAGTTTTTGTTTTAATTTAATAAAGTTAGAGGAATTTATTTATGTGGTCAAATAACCTCCAAACCCTCCCAAATTTTGGTGAGTGATCCCTAGCTATAAACCTAGCTCTGTACAAAATTTCAACTCATTTGGATGAGTTTTGGATAGGGAGTCACCTATTCTTAACTAGGCAATAGTGAGGCACTTTTGAGTAAAAAGTGCACTAGAGGTTGGAATAGTCAAATCACCTCAACTGAGGCTGATATTTCGACCACTGACTTGAAAGGGTTATTATAACCCACTTGGAGAAAATGGTGTGGTTTAGGGTTGGTTTACCCTAGGATCCAAACTCAAACCCTAGATGGAGGGTTTTGAGGGTTGTGAAGGATATGGGGACAATTGCTCTCGTATTGCCTTGAAACTCAGTAGAAATGATATTAGCATGATAAGAATCGTCTGGATGGAATCTTGGAGAATTTGGAGACAAGTAGACACCTTAAAACCCTAATCTAAGCTTTAGGGTAAAATACTAAATAAGCACAATTTGTCACTAAACATTATCTAAGGACTGTGAAATTAGGGTAGAGTAAGTTTTGGAGTGGGTAGAAGCTATAGAGATTTTACTGGAATTTTATGATGTTTATTTCCAGCACTTCATTTGTAAAGTTTATTATAGCCCTAATTGATGTTTTAATTATTTGGATATTTCTGTTCACTAAAACCTCATGATATCTTGGAAATAAATATTTTAGGACAGAATGATTACCCCTGAATTTTTTTATAATTTTTTGTTGAGTAAATCCAGTACTTCCTTCACAAATGTTAAAAAGGGGTTTTATGCTTTGAAAATTATTTAGGGATGATATTATTACTGAAAAACTATGAAATTGGGCCAATGCTACTTTTAAGGCTTTATCTGTATATTATAATTTATTTATAATTTTTGGAAGAATATTCTCCGTACTTGGTTCATAAATGATGGAAGATAGTAAATATTGCTAAAATAGTTTTAGTGCCCTTTTGATGATAAAAAATTCTGATACTTTGGATTTACGCTATTGAGACAACCTACTATTAATTATAATTTTGTTGGACATCTTGCATGGGAACTTAGGGTAATTCATGTTCAAACCGGTAGGCCTTGGGATTTTTGAGAAAATTAATTAAATGCCAGATAAATTAGGAAAATTACGACATTCTGGAGTTAGGATATTTATATCATGATAAGTCTCCAGTAAATAATTTAGGGCATTTGGATGAGTTTTGGGATCATTGCATAACCGGTTCGACATATAGTCTAGGTTGGTCTGCATATAGCAAATTTGTGAATTGCAATAGGACATGATCTGAGAAAGTCGTTGGAGTTAGTCATTTTGTCTGGGTGGACAATTGTGGATGATATCACAATAGGATGATATGAGGAGTAGAGAGAAGTAGTGATAGCTAGAGTTAAGAGGTGCTCGGGTTCGACGAAAGATCGTCTTTCTCGAAGAGAGGAAGGTTAAAAATCACCCTAGGATAGTCTATCGTAATATGAGAAGGGAATGGGTAAAGGGGATCAACCAATAACAATAAGTGCCTTGCGAAATGGAACGATGGGCTTCAGCTACCATCATAGTTCCTAGTGCCCTTTGAGAGCCCTTCACGGGGAATACCGGGGGCAGTCCTGGGTTAACGTAAACTGTAATAACAAACTGACAAGAGTAACTTAGTAATTAGGGCTACACCTTTCACAAACACTGTTGGCACAGGAAGATTGATGAGAGCTTTGGCTCGGTTGGTTAAGAGACGGATGGAATGGTCCGGGGAGCTTCGACTCGATTGGTTAAGAGACGGGTGTTTTGGTCCGGGGAGCTTCAGCTCGGTTTTTGTGTGTTTATGATTAAATTTGCATGTGCATAAAAGGAATGAAAATTAATGTGGTGGGTCTTCGGTATTGGAGGGTCAATGCACCGACGCTAATACGCTGACTCAGCAGGTGTGGTTAGCACTTCGCCAACATAAGTCCGGTGCGCCAGCCGGCAAGAGTACGCAGGCGTACGCTTAGTGCACCAAGCGTTGAGGCGTACGATAGGTCTGACCGGTAGTGCTTTACTGGTTTAGAGGTGGGCGAGGCCCAACCCACCGCTTCCGTCTGCCACTACGGAGGTATCCTGGGAGGTAACGGCTCCGAAAGGGGGAACTAAAGGTCTGTGTGCACAGAGTCGGGTGTGTGAGTTGCACTTACATGTTTCATCATACCCACTTGCATGTCATAGCATAATCGATTCATTTAACCCTAACACCTAAAGTATAAGTGGTATGGGACGCTTATACATTAGGACCTGTAAAACGACCCCTTGGTCTATAAGCTTGTTTGGGCAAGTTTTTAAATTAAGGTTAAATTCTATTTATATATATGCTGTTGTTTGATAACCGACACCCCAACGTATAAGTGGTATGGGACACTCTATACGATGGGAGCCTTGCAGAAGATCCCTTGGCTTATACGCTTTCACACATAAGTTAAGGTTACCTTTCCTACTTTCTATTTCTGTCATATTTATTATAGAATTGCTAGATTAGTTCCGCTGCCACCTATTTCTTTCATTAAATCTCCACCCTCATGTCCTTCCCTTTCTTCCTCTCCGCTCGGTACCTAGGAGCTATGGGGGAAGGGGTAGGGGATGATAGGGCTTAGTCTTCATGACTAACGGTTTTCGAACCGCATCATTTTAGGTGTACCATATGGAAGGGTCATGGGTTTTGCAGTTTCTGATAGAGTTGACCCCGCGACATTGTTACCATTGTCACCAGCCGGGACATACACGGGTCAAATGCCCCATGATGGGTAGGATCCCACCAGCTCAGCAGCCAGGAGGCCGAAGACGTAGATGAAGACATGGATTGCGAGGCGGCGACTGCAGGACGAAAAGGAAGAAGCACCCAGAGATGCAGCACCAGCAGAGTACGGAGTCGGTGGAGATGGGCCAGTCTAGTTTGGGTGCTCTCGATTCAGTGACAGTTACGGTGATGCTTAGTTTTTGTTTTGCTTCCGCGAGTGACTTGTAGTGAGGATTACATGTACCGGGCATAAGCCCGTGTTTTTAGTACTCTGATGTATTATTCTGTGGACACTCTCTTCGTGGAGTTTTATTTCTATATATGTGATTTAATTTAAGTGGACTTGCTCTTACTTCAAATATCGTGCTACCTTTCTGTGATCGAATTGGCCGGCAGAATCGGCGCTTTGTGGTGATGACCCTTCAGGACATGAAGGTGTCACCGCAAACTGACAATTCTGGGCCTAAGACCCCGGGTTTTAAAAAGAAAAAAAAGGGGGGTCTTACAGATGCGGTCCCGAATATCATCAGTTGTAACCATCGACCCCAGGTACTCCATGTATAGCTCTGGTTCATCCTCGGACACTAGTGATATCTGCATCTCCTCGAATGATCTAACCAACTCCAAGGCCATCAGCTGTGGGCCTACTCCTTACGTACTCGCTCTCCGGCTCAGAGTATCTGCGACCACGTTTGCCTTCCCCGGATGGTAGTGCATGGTATACTGGTAGTCCGACAGAAACTCTACCCAGCGTCTCTGCCTGATTTTTAACTCTATCTGGGTGTTGACGTACTTCAGATTCTTATGGTCAGAGAAGATATCGCAATGTACTCCGTAAAGATTGTGTTGCCAGATCTTAAGATAAAAAACAACTGCCCTCATATCCAAATCATGCACGGGATAGTTCTGCTCATGCTGCTTCAACTGACGGGAGGCATAGGCTATTATGTGCCCGTTCTGTATCAGAATGGCACCCATCCCCTGATAGGAAGCATCTGTGTACACCTGGAATCCTTCCTTCCCAGACAGAAGAGAAAGGATGGGAGCCGAGGTGAGGCGATCCTTCAGCTCTTGAAAGGCCGACTCTCATCGTGGTGTCCAAATAAAAGGGGACTCCTTCTTCTTCAGTGACGTAAGAGGGAGGCCAATCAGAGAGAAACCCTTTACGAACTTCCGGTAATAACCGACAAGTCCCAAGAAACTTCGAACATCCGAGGCCTATTTTAGTGATGGCAATTCCCGTACTGCCTGGACCTTCGCCGGATCCACTGCCAGACCTACTCCGCTGATGACATGGCCCAGAAAGGCCACCTCCTTTAGCCAGAACTGGCACTTGCTGTACTTGGCATACATCTTATGTTCCCGCAGCTTCTCCAAGGTCAAAGCCAGATGTCTCGTGTGCTCCTCCTCCGTCGTTGAATAGATAAGGATGTCGTCGATGAATACGATAACGAAGACATCCAGATACTGTTCGAACACTCGATTCATCAAGGTCATGAATGCGGATGGTGCATTTGTGAGCCCGAACGGCATCACGGTAAACTCGTACAAACCATATCTACTGCTGAAGGCCGTCTTCGGGATGTCATCCTCCCGAATGCGAAGCTGGTAGTACCCTGACCTCAAATCCAGCTTTGAGAACCAATGGGCTCCCTCCAGCTGGTCAAATAGCTCGTCTATCCTTGGTAAGGGATAAGTATTCCGGACCGTCAACCTGTTCAGGGCCCGGTAATCTATACACAGTCGAAGAGTCCTGTCCTTTTTCTTAACGAATAACACTGGAGCTCCCCATGGTGAAGAGCTAGGCCGAACGAACCCGACCTCAACTAACACCTGAAGCTGGCTTCGAAATTCCACAAACTCCTTTGGGGCCATTCGATAGGGAGCTATGGATACCAGCTTAGCCCCCGATATGAGCTGAATCTGAAAGTCCTTCTCTCGGTGCGGGGGTAGCCTTTGTAGCTTCTCCGAAAACACGTCGGCGAAGTCCCGCACTACTGGAATATCTAAAATGGAGTCCTTGGCCACGACCGCCTCAAAAAGGACCTGATAAACTTCTTCCCCCTACAGATGGGCCTTAACGGTCTGCACAGGTGATAACAAGGGGCGGGGTGCTGGCATAATACCTTTGATGACAATGAAGGAGTCGTCGTGCCTCACGGTGATCCTCTTCGACACGCAGTCGATCTGGGCATGGTTCCAGCACAGCCAAGTTATGCCCAGGATCAGATCGTAATCTGGCATCTTCAGAATCATCGCTGGCGCCTCAAACGCCTTCCCGCCGATCCTCGCTTCCATATTGCAATGAGCCGAGGTCATTATATCTGATCCATCGGGTAAGCGCACCCTCATCATCTTCCCGGTGAATGGCTCCACACCTGCCAGTCCTTTCACGAAATCCTCCGACACGAACGAGTATGAAGTACCAGTGTCGAAGAGAGTGTGAGCGGGCTTGCCGCTAACGAAGACTATGCCTGGGGTAATTAAGTGTCTTAGTATTCTTGTTGCAGTTGTCTTCTCTTAATTTCTAACTAGGTTATGTCTAGAATACTAGTTCATATGAAGACAACTTAAAAGTACTGTCATACCTGCGATAACCTGCTCCGGGTTCCGGGGCTGTGTCAGGTCTAGAGCATACACTTGCTCCCTCTCTGTCCTGCGGCCTCGATCCTGAAATCCTCGTCCTCGGTCCTGTCCTCGTCCGCAAAACTGTCGAGGAGGTGGAGTGCCCTGATGTGTCGGTGGGGGTGCTCGCCTCATAGGGCAGTTCCTCTTGATATGCCCAGGCTGATTGCACTGAAATCATACCGGTGCATGCTCTGTTGTCCTTGGCATCTCCAGCATCTATAAAGGCTGGGGAGCCAGTACCCCCTGACTTCTCTGCTCCTGTCCAAACTCCTGACGAGGCTGATCTCCGTTCCTTCTCTCCCCAATAACCTGGCCTCGAGGACGGTCTCTACGACCTCTAATCACTGTATCAACAGCCGGTCTCTTCTGGCACTTCAATGTAAGCTGATCCGCTTCTCTCTTCTTAGCCATCTACGGAATCTTGGCCAGACTCCCCTCTGAGGCGAAGAGGAGGGCCTGTCTCATGTCGTCTCTTGCAGCCCCTTATAAAACCTCCGGGCATAGCCAGCGTCGTCCAACTGATAAGCGTCTGCATAGCAGGCCAGGTGAGTGAACTCCTGATAATACTCCACCACAGTCCTGTTCCCCTGCCTTAACTGCAGGAACCTATCCTCCAGGTCATCCCTCGCTGACTGAGGTACAAAATGTCCCAAGAGCGCTGCTCTGAACTCCTCCTAAGTAATATTAGCGCAATCCATGTAACACCCCTACCCGTTACGTGCAACATAGTAGAAGGTCCGACCAGGGACCCACACCATGTCTTACAAACAGGCGGAGACGTTACTAAGTAATACCAAATACACATCCTATCACAGAGCATTCTAGCGGAAGATTAAAGGGTTGCAAGAATGAACTCATACATCAACACAGAAGTCCACAGCTAAATCAAACATGCCATAATATAAAACCACAAGTACGGCCTTATGGCCTATTACAAGTGTTTCTCTTTATACAAGAAGGTATCTTCCATACATCGGCACGCAGGCCGGTCATACATGAGTTCTTACACAAGGTACAAAACTAGCCTTCGAGAGCTAGCACTTAGCAGCAGCAGCTTAGGGTCTTCCACCCTCATCCCTGCTTGGCCCTTCTTGACCTGCACGCAAAAGATCCACCAAGCAGTGGCAAACAAAGCAATGGTCAGCATTTGGCTGACCATTTATAACGACCCTGTCCCTGGCACGGGACAGCGGAATTCCTTCCCTGCATAGCACTTATATACAATCAAAAGGGTATGCTTTAGCACATCACACTTGTACGCCCGTACAAGTCATCATCCATCACAAACGTTGGCACGAAGGCCCGACGTTTCGTGCTCTCAGGGCACATTATCGGTGTACCGGAAAACCAGGGTCCCACCACCGTTCAGAGGTTCTAGACATGACGACAATTCGTGAGCATTCCAATCCTCCATGGCTCAAATAGCCGGAGCGATTCTCATTCTGTGATCCTAACAGGGCCTTAAGCACCCCACGGTTAGACAACCAGAATGCGGGTACAGATCAGCCTTTCCCGTAGCTCACATACATCAGACGTCGATCAGGACTGACACGGGTACAGCTTCACCTTGCCCGTTCTCCACACATGCTTTTCCACAGTTGCAGCCCCACCGGCTCAACAAGTAGCATCACAACTACAAGGATTGAGATCACACAGCATCAACCCCCCAAAAGTAGCACTCACAGCTACATGGGCTGATATCACATAGCATCAACCCATCCACATAATATCCTGCTGCACCAAGCTGCAGGTGTCCCCCAAGAACATCACACGCATAACAATAATACAGAGTCTTGCTCTGATATGCATACAATCATCACCAATCCGGACTAACTTATCCAGATGGGCTTCACACAGCATGCCTACCCGTACTTCTCGCTTCCGGGACTACTCCAACAAGAATCAAGGGATGGAGTTCAACATCCAAAGATAATTCAACTCTACCTTTGTAGAGGATTCATGCATATGCAAAAAGGAAGGATTTCACATATCCAAGGAGGAAGTCGTTACCCTTGGAGGACGTTTTGGGGCCATGGCAAGCACTGCTTGGAGCTCTGCCTTCCCGAATATGGCCTCCGATCGCGAATCCGAGCTTGGACTAGCTGGATCTCCCTCTCCTTCCTTCTTCTTCTTCCTCCTTCCTTCTCTCACTTATGAAGATAAAGTGAGGTTAAGTTTGCTGGTTCGGGGTCATATAGGGGCTGGGAAAACTGAAGACCACCAGATCTGGAAAGAGGGAAACAAACGGCCGAGATCTGCAGAAAATAACTTTTTCGGCCCTGACACGCCCGTGTCACAGGCCATGTCCCTTAAGCGGCCCTTAAGCGGCGAAGAACCGCCTCACCACACGGATTGAACACGCCCGTGACCACCGCTAACCTGACACGGCCTGAGATACGGCCGTGTCTCTGGCCGTGTCGCCTCTCTCGACGAATCTTGTCGATCGCCGAGATTATTCTCGCCGATCGTCGACATGATCTCGTCGATCGTCGAGAAGGACACGCCCTGTGATACGCCCGTGTCACAGGCCGTGTCGCCTCTTCTCGTCGATCATCGATCACGATGCTCAACTATCGTCGAACACGCGACCTGCAGCAACCCGAGGAGGACATGCCATGGGACACGCCCGCGTCTCAGGCCGTGTCACTCCAAAAACACCCGAAACCCAACTTTGAAACTTACTCGAGACCAGCTTGAGTATTTGCTTGACACGCCCTGGGACACGCCCGTGTCCCAGGCCGTGTAACTTGGCCTGAAAACCAAAACTGGGTTTTGGGGTATTACAATCCTCCCCTCCTTGCAGAAAATTTCGCACCGAAATTTGAATGACTTAAAAACTCAATAAAGTCCATATTTATTGATTATTATAAGGTCTACTACACAACCAATTACAAAAATAACTCGGGAAATTCTGTCTGCATGGTTTGCACACACTCCCAAGTAAGATCTTCTCGGCCACAATTGTCCCACTGGACTTTGACCATCCCGATTATTTTGTTCCTCAATTACTTCTCGGCAACATCTTCAATCCGAATGGGCCTAACCTTTGTAGTTAGCCCACTATCGACTGATACTCGATCTGCAACTATCACTTGCAACGGCTCTTTTATTGCTCTCCGCAGCATCGATACATGAAACACATAATGTAAACTACTAAACTCAGGCGGTAGCAATAACCGATAGGCTGCCTCACCGATGCATTCAATCACCTCAAAAGGTCCTAGATACCTCAGGCTCAACTTTTTCAGACGCCGTATCCTAGACACACCTTTAAAAGGTTTGATTTTTAAATATGCCCAATCACCCACCGCAAACTTTACGTCTCGGTGCTTGGCATTATAATATTTGGCCTGCCTATCTTGAGCAATTAACAACCTTTCACGAATTGTACGCACCGTTTCATGCATATCAGTCACATCTTGCCGCTTGTAATGCTTCGTTTCACCATTCTCCGCCCAAGATAATGGTGTGCGGCACTTCCTGTCGTACAAAGCTTTGAAAGGGGCCATCTGAATGCTGGCCTGGTAACTGTTGTTATAGGCAAATTCAATCATGAACAAATGATCTTCCCAACGACTTCCAAAATCTAGCGTACACATCTGGAGCATATCTTCCAACGTCCTGTTGGTTCTTTCAGTTTGACCGTCCGTCTAGGGATGAAAGGCCGTACTGAAATGCAACTTTGTGCCCAACAGTTGATGAATTAGCCTCCAATCTCCTGATGTGAAGCATCCATCTCGATCGCTAACAATGCTACGGGGAATTCCGTGCAATCGTACGATCGAATCTACGTACATTTTAGCCAATTTGTCGACTGGATCATCTCTTCGATTTGGAATAAAATGAGCTACTTTTGTTAACCGATCCACAATCACCCAAACCGCATCATTACCCCGCTGAGATCTCGGTAATCCATACACGAAGTCCATGGAAATATCATCAAATTTCCACACTGGGACCGGTAATTACTTCAGGAATCCTCCTGGCCTTTGGCATTCCGCTTTCACTAGAGCACATGTATAGCACTTAGCAACATAACGTGCTATATCTTTCTTCATACCCGGCCACCAGAAGTTCTTTTTCAGATCCTTATACATTTTTGAACTCCCAGGATGAATCGAATAGCTTGAAAAATGGGCTTCGTACATGATTTCTTCACGAAGATTTCTCTGACAAGGAACACATACTCGATCGTCTTTTCTCCAAAGTCCATTGTCAAAAGAAAACCGAGAGCTCTTATCTTCCGCTTCATAATGCTGCAAACTATCTTCCAATTCCGTTGCTTGGCGGACCCTATCCATTAGGTCATACTGTACCTTTGTCGAATTCAAACACATGGTCGCAGCAGTGTTTTTCTCCACACAAGTAATATCTATCCGTTCTAGCTCGTGGATCAACCGTTCATCATGGTATGATAACCAAGTCGCCCTTGTCAGAGTCCTACGACATAGGGCATCTGTGACTACATTCCCTTTACTAGAGGTGTAATGAATTTGGAAGGTATAATCACCAAGAAATTCCATCCACCTTCTCTGTCGCATATTTAAGTCTTTTTGATCTAAAAGATATTTCAGACTCTTGTGGTCTATAAAGATATACACCTTTACACCATATAAATAATGACGCCACAACTTAAGTGCAAAGATGACTGCGGCCAATTCCAAATCATGGACTGGATAGTTCCGCTCATGGGCTTTCAATTGGCGCGAACCATATGCTATCACCTTACCACGCTGAAAGAGAATGCAGCCTAAGCCGCTACCCGATGCATCACTGTACACCTCAAAACCATCTATTCCACAAGGTGTTGTCAAAATTGGGGCCGTAGTCAACCGACTCTTTAACGCTTCAAAAGCTCGTGCCTACTCGGGCGACCAAACGAACCTTTGTTCTTTCCGCGTTAGGGTAGTGAGAGGCAATGCTATTCTTGAGAAATTTACCACAAAACGCCTGTAATAGCCCGCAAGTCCAAGGAAACTCCTGATTTCGGCTACCGACAAAGGAACAGGCCACTCCTGCACAGCAACAATTTTGGCAGGATCCACTGCAATGCCTTCTCCACTAACTACATGGCCCATAAAAGCCACGGATGACAACCAAAAATCACACTTAGCAAACTTGGCATAGAGTTTCTTTTCCCTCAGGGTTTGCAATACCATCTTCAAATGATTTGCATGCTCTTCTCTGGATCGGGAATACACCAGGATATCGTCAATAATGACGATCACAAAGAGATCCAAATATTGCTTAAACATTCGGTGCATTAAATCCATAAACACCGAAGGTGCATTAGACAATCCAAAGGGCATCACCGTGAACTCATAATGCCCATATCGTGTGCCAAACGCCATTTTGGGTATGTCACTTTCCCGAACCCTCAGCTGGTAATAACCTGATTTCATATCCAGCTTAGAATACACCAAAGAGCCCACTAGCTGATCAAACAAATCATCGATCCGTGGGATCAGATACTTATTCTTCTCGGTCAGCTTGTTCAGTTCTCGATAATCTATGCATAGACGCAATCTACAGTCCTTCTTTTTCACAAAGAGAACTGGCGCACACCAAGGTGACTGACTTGGCCTTATAAAACCTTGATCTAGCAATTCTTGCAACTGAACCTTCAGCTCCGCCATTTCCTTTGGCGCTACATGATAGGGGAAACGGGCCACAGGTTTTGCACCCGGTACCAGTTCTATCATGAAGTCGATTTCTCTTTGGGGTGGTAACACCAGAAGGTCTTTTGGGAACACATCCAAGAATTCCGACACAACAGGTACCTCATTCACACTAGCCTTTGGCTCTACCGCTGCTACTTGCGTGAAGAACAACTCGGCACCTTTTCTAATAGCCTTCCAAACTTGCAGAGCGGATATCAACATCTCATTTATCCCCCGCATGCCGCTAAACCTTATTTCTTGTTCGGTGTTCTGTGCCAACACAACTTCCTTAGAATTAAAATCTATGCGAGCATGCTGCTCTGACAACCAATCCATACCGAAGATTATGTCGAATTCCGAAATCGGCAGTACAAGTGCTTCTAATCTGAAGTCCCAACTTCCTATTTTCCCTTCTACACACCCAGACTGATCCGCGCACAAAACACATCCGTTAGGTAAGAGTACCTTAAAACTTTCTGTCGTGCCTAGTATCGGCGCGCCAATGCGCAATACGAAATCCTTTGACAGAAACGAATGTGACGCACCAGTATCAAACAGTGCTCGTGCCGGATGCTCCCAAATTAAGACTAAGCCTAACATAGCAACAACACAATAAACACCAAAAACATAGCTGCACTACACAAAGGGAAAAGAACTCAGAGATCACGCGCACCTGTGACGACATCGGCCTGCTTAATGGCCTCCTGTTGTCGCAGATTTAAAACTTGAGGCTGCACTTGCGAAGCAGAAGACTCCGCCACCGCCTTCCCTTTATCCGCATAGGACGCGCCCGACTTCTTATAACCTTTCGGAGGACCAACTCGACAGTCCCGAGCAAGATATCCGGGCTTGCCACACGTATAGCAAGTGCGGGAGTCATAGCCCGACGTCGCTTCCGAAGTAAATGGAGAATGAGCTTGCCCAGAATGTCTGGACTTCTTACCCCATTTCTTTCGAAATCCACTTCTCTCCGGACGCGGCGGTTTGAACTCCGATTTTGCAACAGCCAAAGGTCCTTTAGATTTTCCTCGCTTCAAATCTGCTTCCAATGCCCTCACAGTACAGACCAGAGCTTGAAATCCCTGATTCACGGAACTCGAGAGTAAATGTCGCAACTCATCCCGCAGTCCCGCATAAAACTGACTGGTCTTGCGCTCTTCCTCGGCAAAGATAGCGCCCGCATAACGCCCCAACCACGTGAACTCATGCAGATACTCATCCACGCTGCTCTCCTTTTGAGTCAACCGCTGAAACTCACACTTCCCAAGCAATCCGTTGCTACAACGGAAAATGCTTGCCCAAGAACAACCGAGAGAACTCGTCCATAGAGACTCCCGTCAACTGTCTGCCTGCCAAGTGGTGCAGTTCTACCTCATCCCACCACAACCGAGCTTATCCTTCAAGAAGAAAAGTGGCTAACGTGACTTTCTGTTCCTCCTCAACCTGAAGGGCGGTCAAGATGCACTTGATCCGAGCAAGCCAATCCTCTATTTGAGCTGGGGAACCCGTCCCGATAAACATCGGATCATGAAAGCTCATAAACCGCTTCAGGTGCTGATCTGCGGCACGCTGATCAATCGCTATGCCCACCGGTTCTTGACGCACTGCCACAGGCACGGGAGCCTCAGGCCGAGCTTGCCCTGCCTGCTGAGCATTCATCACCGCAAGTACCATTTCTGTAATTAAACGAATAATAGGTGACTTGGATTGTTCACATCTACTACGCAATTCAAAAGTTGATCTTACAAAAATTATCCAAAAACGAAAAGGAAAATAGTGGATGATGAATTTTTGAGAAAGTAAAGAGGATAAAGAACAAAAACCATAATGGAAATGCGAGTGTTAGAAAAAATGTTTTACATTAACATGCTACCACGAATTAGAAACACAACATGACCAACATTTTACTTGTGAAACATAATTAAAAAGGACGATTAGAAATATTATAATTAATTAAGTTGTTTATGATAGTTTTAACTTCATGACAACCTAAACACCTAGAGGTAGAGGGGTGAATAGGTTCTTTTCCTTATTTTAAACTAAGGCAGAATATAGCTTCAGTTCTTTGATATTAGTCTCAAATCTCTACAGCTAACACAGCATATACAATCACAGAATCTAAAATTACACAAGCATCACAGATTGCACATAGGTTTATAGTTGTTCCCTAAGGTCTGGGTATATCCACTTTCCCCTTTCACCTATCTAGCAGTGTGCTAGATTCGGCCTAACTTTTTCCTTCTTCTCAGATCCACAGACCTTACAGCTAAAAACCCTGAAAGGTTCCTACAACTAAGGCTAACAGCCCTACCTCAGCCTTGCCACAAGGCCTACAACTCAGAGAACAAATTCTCCTACACTCAGGCTAAATCATCCTTACCACTCAGAGATTAAAATCTCCTACACTCAGGCTCAATCAGCCTTACCACTCAGAGATCAAAATCTCCAACACTTAGCCTTTATAATATAGGCTTACAACTCAGATCTTTGAAAAGATCCTACAGAATTTGATAAGTAATTTGATGGACTCTTACCCTTGTTGAGAGAGAAAGGATAAGAGAATTCTTGATCAGCTTCTTGATGAACCTGATGACAGAAATCAACCTGTTCTTAGCTTTCTTCAAAGCTTCTTGAATCTGAACTTAGTAGGGTTGATCTCCTTTGAAGTTGACTGACTGGCAGCTTCCTTCTTGGAATCCAGATATGGATCTGGATCTACTTAGTAGATTAGTTCAGGATCTACTTCTTGAGAGACTTGTGATTGTCTCCTTCTTAACCTCAAAACAGCTGGAGCTCTCTCTCCCCAAACCTTCTAAAGTTTCTTCTGAATTCGGGATTGAATTCTCCTTAGGCAAAACATGAGTGGATAATCACTCCAGAATGTCTTCTTAGATCTTCACACGAAGATCTTCTTCTGTGACTTGCACTTTCTTGATCAGAGATTAATCTCACAATAGTTGTGTGTCAATTAATATATTATTCTCTTGTTATCCTTCTTTTGAATCCATCTATATATATAGACTTCATCCATGGTAACCGGCTGATTCGGTTCTTAACAAACTTCTGACAAGTCTGACAGCTTCAGTAAACCTGTTGTAACTCACAACTGTCAAGTCCTCAAACAGTTTTGAGCCTTTGTCTCTATCGGCAAAGCGTCGAGACTGACTGTCATTAAGTGTCGAGACTGACTATCATAAAGTGTCGAGACAATCTGTCAATATGTGTCGACACAAGGGACTTAAGTGTCAACACAGACTTTGGTGGTGTCGACATAGTGCCTTGATGTCGACACAGCTTCTTGACACTGCATCTTGAGAATGTGTCGACACTGATTATTTGTGTCGACACAATCACTTCTCCACTCCACAACAATCAACTATGTTGAAACTCTGTTGTGTGTCGACACAAGTCCTGTGTGTCGACACAGTTGATATAGTCTCAGAATTTGTGTGCCGACACTGCCTCTAGGTGTCGACACAGTTGATGTTGACTCTGCTTCTGTGTGTCGACACTGCCTCCTGGTGTCGACACAGTTTATGTCGATTAACTATTCTGTGTGTCGACACTGCCTCCCAGTGTTGACACAATTGATGTCGACTAACTATTTCTATGTATCGACACTGCCTCCCAGTGTCGACACAGTTGATGTCGACTACAAAATTATATGTGTCGACACAGTTGCTTCTGGTGTCAACACAGGTTTTCCAAGTGTCGACACAGACTTCCTTAAGTGTCGACACATGGACTTAGAAACTCTTTCTGCATTTTAGCCAATACTTAACCTGCATATATAAACTCAAAATAATATCAAATACACCTTGATGTATATCATTGAGCTAAGTGAGGCTTCTCCTAATCAGGTACACATTTTCCAATGTACCCAACAATCTCCCCCTATTTGGAGAAGTCATAACCCTTTTGTCAATTATATACACCACTTATGATAAATAAACATGATGATGTGTATAAGCATTTCTTAACAGAGTAACTTATAAACAAAACAAATAATAAACTAACATCATAGAATAAGGATGCAAATTAAATGAACTTGGAACATTGTTTTGTTCATTATATCAAAAAGTTTTTAACACAGTTTACATAGACTTCTTTGAAAACTAATAATTACATAGTTCTTTAAACAAACTAGTAAAACTAAAAGAAGTCTGGACTGGCTCCTTGATGAATATTCCTTTTCCAGATTTAATCTGAGCCTGCACAGGAGGTTCTGTATCTTTAATGGGCTTCTTGCCTTTCAACTCAGCTTTCTTTTGTGCTTCAGCCTTGAACCTTTGCCTTTCAAAATAATGAAAAGGCTTAGAGAAATACTTGCTAGGCTCCTGAGCTTCAGGAGGTAGCTTCCCACTCTTTGCCATTCTTCAAAATTGAACTATAGCTTCTTGCCTTGCCTCATACTTCTGCCAGTCCTGCTCATTATACCATTTATCCCTTTAATGCACTTGGTCTTTTACAGCTTTCCAGGCAGTTAATATGATATTTCTTGAAGTGGGGCTCCACTGTTCAAAATCAGGTTTTAATTCGGCATGCTCTCTGAATCTCTTCTTTGATAATTGAGCATCTTACTGAGCTTTCAGATCAGCTTCTGGCATATCTACTTTTTCAATAACATCATTAGTAACTTGTTGTGGAGGGTTGTACATAGACTGAACTTGTTGATGTATCATATAAAAATCTGCAGGGGGTAAATGACTTGGGCCACCTCAGGTTGATCACCTTCAAGTAAAGATGGTTTCACCCCTGACTCAGCCACATTATCATCATCACATAAGGTTGGATATCCCAGAGTGGCTCTGATACTATTGGTTATCCATTTGGCATGATCAGAGCCTGCATATACTAATACCCTCTCCCCCTTTATGACTTCTCTTGCTACATGATCTCTTAAATCATCTTTCTAAAATCTGATTTGCCCATCCAGGAAATTTATACCATCTTTAATGAATGGCTTTAACTTTTGAAGCTTGTCAGCAATTAACTTCTCAGATGAAGTAATGGCAGTTTGAACTGAATCTAGGGCAGCCTTTAGCTTCTTATCATATTCTTCCATTTCAATAGCCCTTGCAGTAGTCAATCCAGTAACAGTATTTTTTAACTCAGTGACTATCACATTATGAGATTCAGTCAGATTGTCAATCATTCTTATTTGATTTTCAAGGACATATCCGTGTTTGACAGCAATATCATCCACTTGTTTCTTAATATCTTCTTGTTGGGTAGCCAAAAATACTACAACATTGCCCCACTTGTGGAAGCAATCTGTAATTTCCTTCTTATGCTGATTTACCTCAAATCTGATTGATTTTATATCTTGGGCTAGATCAAACTAGAGGGCCTTATGGCTTTCATCCACATATTTTTCCATAGCCACTACAATATTTTTGGTCTTTAGCAATACCTGACTTGACAACAGTTATAAAAATGTTGCCTAAACATTGTTAGAGAACAATTTATAAGTGTTGCAATAGGTTTACATCTTTAAGCAACACTTTCTGTGCAACATTCAAAAACTGTTCTCTAATCCCTTATAGGGAACATTTTTGACATGTTGCTCATGAGGATTCACTATACGCAACAATTATGATATGTTGTCTTCTTAAAAATTAATTTGCAACATTTTAAAAGTGTTGCCTAAAGATTATTTTAAGAATAACCAAAATTATTATTCTCCCACACCAAATTATTACTTTAAAAATTATTTTTATAAAAACAATATTTCTAACACGTACACAAACCCTCGATAATCCATTCCCGACTCCACACTACAAAAATTTTATTTAATAGCCACGTTTTTTTGCGATGCTTGTTCAATCGTGGCTGATTATTTTGATTATTATTCCGATCTGATAGATCCTCTTGTTTCTCACACATGGTTTCTCGGGTATGCAGATGTCTGCCCGTTTTCCGTTCGAATCGATATTTAATTAACTTAATTAAATACCCCTAATTAACTAATTAATAACCCTAGCCAAAATCACGAGTTCAACACTACTTCAGCCGCACTCTAGATCGCCTAATCTCTTCCCCGATACCTAGCATCAATCCTCTATTCCCCGACGCGACGACAGGGTTCTTCCCCGGGTGCGGCTGCTACCGCCTGCATCTTCTTCCCCGTCGACGCCGACGTGCAAAATATTCTTCCCCGTCGACGACGACAATCCGATTGCACCGACCTAGCTTCTTCCCCGTCGACGCCGACAGTCCAATTGCACTGAATCGACGATGAATTATGTCAGAATTTCTCCGTCGGATACCTAGCGCAGGGTTCTTGCACATTCTTCCTCTACATATCTTGTGCTACCGTTCTCCCTATCGCTGAGGTATACCCCTTCTCTTGCATATCTTGTGTATGATATCTAGCTTGTTTGATTATATTTCTTATAGCTTTGTTGATTGACAAATAAATTTTATTCTTCCATCACATTAAGCATATTCTTATTTCTTAAGTACTAGTACCAAAATGTTTCTTTTCATTTCAGCGATGTGGTTTAGCATGTAAGGTTATATAAGACATTGGAGTCATCCTACCCGTTCATCTCACTCCCCCTATCATCAGCCGTCGGATTGCATCCACTTCAAGCTAAAAAAATACAGGCTTCCGCTACCCAACCCTAAAAACTCCCGCATCCTAAATATACCCCTACGCCATTTCTATCACGCCATTTCTACCTCCCGCGACATTTCTTCCCTCTCATCTAGGGCATTGCAGCCCGCGATATCCCCTCCTCCGCTTGGCATCACACCTCCGCATATCCATCACTATACCAACGTCGCAGTCATCATCTTTGGAATCCACACCGCCTGCCGCCGTCGCTCTCCGGCGTTCCACCAATCTCCAGCGTCGTGGACAGCAGCCCGCCTCTGCTTCTTCTGCCCTCCTTCTTCCCGCTGCTTTCTCCGCAAAAAAAACAAAACCCGTTGCATTCTCCCCGAAACCCAAACGCCCCGCATTCCTCCCTCCCGCTTCTAACATCCCCTTCTTCTTCCCGATCTTTGGAGGGCGACTCTTCTACTGCCGACGACATCATCGAACGTCGACTCGCCCCTTCAAGCCGGCCTCCTTCAAAACCCCTCACCAACACCAAACCCAGCACTCCCTCAAAGCTGCAGTTAGGCCTCCTTGCGCAAAGCGGGCACCGACATCATCGGTAAAAAAACTCCTCCACTCCCCTCTTTCTCGATTTCTCTTGATTTCTTCTCTCCATTTCTGATTTTTATTTTGTGATTTTGCATCTCTTTTGAATATCTTTCCCTTCTTGAGTTTATGATTTTTACTGTTCGCAATGAAGAGTGCGAATAATAGTAACCAGCCTCTATGATTGACTTGCTTTCCTTACTATAAAGCTGAACTTATGTAAATGATTGTACTTTAGTTTACCAATTGCAGAGATCCCAAATTTTATTAATATTATCATGTTATAATCCACTTAGCTAGGTTTAGAGTAGTGGTTAATTCTTTTATTTAATCATGTTTTATAAATAATTGTTTCAGACATATGTCATGGATTTGCCATTTTTTCATGTGTTATTTTTATTTTTATGTTGTACAAACATTTTTATGGTCTAAACTAAGCCTTCAATCCGCTTCCATCTGCTTCCCTTCCTGCCCATGCCAGGATATCGACACAAACCTCCACAACCACACCTGCAATTCCATGCCATAAGCATTCAAGCAACCATTAATAAGAAATTAATAAAAATATTACCTCTTTTCTTTTTCAAAAATGTCCCAGCCATGTGTTTGCTTTTCATTTTGAGAATCACCTGCAATTTTTTTTATATAAATGACTTCTCATATTGATGTAACTCGAGCTTAAGTTTTATGTACCTTCCAGTTTGAATTGATGTAGACAGAAACTTGTTTCCAGTGGAGAACACCTGCAATGCTCATAATTAATCATCAATCCATACATGTTTAAGTATTAGGAATGACTATGTTTATTGTTTTTTGATTGTAAAATGACATTGCCCGGCACTATCCAGTCACTTAATGCTGTTATTATTGGATCTTAAACAGTTCTAGAATCATTGGGGTAGATTATAGACGAAGAACAGAGAAATTAAAAAAACTTCGATCGAAGTATTCTTCCTCATTGATCCTTTGTACAAACATTTTATGGTCTAAACTAAGCCTTTAAATAATTGTTGCGGATGAAATGCTTTGTTCTAGAGCAAGGATTTTCTTTCCTATGTTGTAGTACTTGGCAGAACGTTGCTTTAAATTCCATAAATTTAGTTACCATTATTATATATATATCTTCAATTATCCCTCTTTACAGATAAACTGAAACCAGAGGATGTTGGGTTAAGCACAGATATTCTCTTTTTCCATAACAGGAGTGCTTCTAGAAAACCCCCAGCAATAACTTTTACAACCATCCACATTTGCAATAATTTTTCGGTATGATTTCAAAGTTCCTCAGTTTATCCTTGAACTCTTTTCAATTGTATTTCTGGAAACATATACAAAATAACTCTTCCTTGCATGTCTTAAGGGAGTGTTTGTTCCAAGGAAGTCCTCACATTTCATACCTGTAAATTACAATGAAGTTTTGGTATATACTTGATACATCCATGGGTCCTCTAGTATTTTCTATAGAAAGCCAAAATGTAACTAAACGTTTTTCCCACCTAAGTCATTCATCATAGATACAAATTTAGCAATCACTGCTAAAGTAAATAAAATATAGTTGACTGATAGTTAAAATCCTCTTATCCGTGCATGGAAGCAATCAAGGAAACATGTGCAATTTGTTTGAAAATGATAGGGTTCAAACTGATGACTATAGCATGGAAATATCTCATAATTTTTCATCTTGAATTTGCTCATTAAGGGTACAGCAGTTTCTTTTTATTCTGTATATTTTTTTATCATTGTTCTAAGTTTCTTCTTTTTAAAAAGGTTGCACCTACCAAATTATTGTTTTGAATGCTTTATTTAGCAAATATATAAGTTGTTAACATTATACGTGCTAGAATATGTCATGTAGTAACTTTGTGTTACCTGTAAACAGCTTGATATGACAGTGTCATGTTGTCTTCATTTCTCCAACTTTTTTTCTTGTTACTTCACTGCACCATTGCAAGTAAATTATACTATTGATAGCTTCTTGTTTGGCAAATGCTCTATATTCTTCTTTTACTCCTGATCGAAATGACCAAATTTTTCATTTTTGTTGTCTATTTTTTGTGATTTAAAATCATGATTGGTTGTTCCTTATGGAAGGCGAATCATTTGATTTGAAAAAGTGCAACATGCTTTGCAATACCTTTGCAAGCTAACTCATGCTTCTAAAGTAATAAGATTTCAATAGATTGTTCTTACTTATCTTGAACTTTCTTTTGAATTGTTGCTCTTTAGAGTGAAAGCGCGCTTTATTGGGTTTCTTAATGCAAGTAATGCACTGAATTTGTCTCCTTAATCAGTGTTGTTGGATATAATGTAGTGCCAAAGCAGGTCTATTTTGTATCTTCAGTGAGCGTGAATGGTTGACTTCCTCAGTCGGCATGTTATCTTAGTTTTTTATTGACTTTTGGTACCTTTTTTGTAGCTGTAGAGGGACACAATTGTAGAAATTTTTTATGAAAAACATCTGGACCAGTTAATAGATGTGATAACATCATCTTGTCCCCCAAGGAACATTTCATATGCAACTGGAAAATCATCTGGATCTGGTGGAAGATGTGAACATATCTCTCCATCTAAGGCTGAAATTTTATCCAATATTTGTGAGCTACTGTGCTTTTGCGTTCACCAGCATACGTACAAGATAAAGTAAGGTTTAATTCTTATACTTGATTTACTTTGCGTTTGTGGTTTAACATCTTAAAAAAAAACTTTTCCCTACATATGCAACTTTCTGAAGACCAATTCTATGGAGAAGGTGTTGTGTTTGACACAAAGCAGAGAGAGATTCTTAGTTGTGGCTGTTGTTCCTTTTATGCGAGCAATAATCTCCCGAAATGTAAGTTTTATCTTTTTTTATTATTTCCATAAGGTGTTGGCTGTTCATATGATAATTTAAATGATTCTTATGCATTATTGAATTTCCCTTAAGTTGAATTTGTTAAACCACAATTCATAGTTTTAGGCTCTGTTTGGGGGGACTTACTTTCACCAATCAAGTGATTACGACCGCCTGAACCCAACCGTAATTAAGGTCCGGTTCTTGCTTTGAATCATGATGATGGTTGTACTTATATTGGAAAGATGATTTTTGAAAATCTAGGATATTGAATATGTTTTGAATTTTTTAAAATTATTTAAATATTAATAGAAATAAATATGAAAATGCTTGTCATTTATGTTTTGTTTTTCATTTTTTCAATCAGTAATATGAATGCTACTTACCTTTTACCAAAAATATGGGCATGGTATGCTTAGCTGAATTTGTTTGAAATATATTATTGGCACTCAAATATTTTCATCACACAATTAGTTACTAAAATCATCACCATGTCCCAGTTATTCCATAACGTGTTATGTGAAATCCTAGTGTAAGAAACCGGCGAGGAAGTTAACATGCAAACCAATTTATTTGAATTTGCCACTGATTCCTAACTAGTCGGAGATCCAGATGGTGTCCCTGTAATGGCGTTAGATAAATGGAATCAACAAACCAGGAATACAATACAATGGATATAACAAGGGAATGTTTATGGTTCATAACGGGCCATTAGCTGCTGTTTATTTGGGTTGTCAACATGTAATTTTAGTGCATATTGTATCAACGATTGTGATTTTAGCTTTCTATATATTATTGATGCATTTGCTAAAATGATCATTCTCTAGCCAAATATAATGATGATCATCTAGGTTGATTAAGAACTATTCAAGTCAACCCAAACCATATATATTGGATCAATTAAGACCTATCAGAGCTAACTCGGTTAATTAGAATTCATGGAGGATCATGTTGGGCTATTTGATAACCTCAACTGATGTTTCTTATATTTGTTTTAATTTTTGGTTTTCAGGTGGAATGCATCGATGCTGTTGAAGATATCAGTGTATTCCCTACTATTTGCACTAATAAAGAGAGTTGTTCTTTAGGAACCCAAATACATGATTGTAGTGCTAAGTTTGTCCAAGCTCAAGTCGTTGCCTGCTGAATTATCTCAATCTGAAACCACTACAAGTCTTGTTGTTTCTGATGATATTGATTTGCGAAAGAACTTTATTAATCTATTGTGTTCTAGTGTGCTGTGTTGTGAATAACTTCTTTTAAGTTATTATATATGCAAATATAGATTTTCAGAGTATAATAAATTTATGAGTTGTTCTTTTATTAAATGCAATTTTGTGAAATTATCAATTCAGTTTTGGGGTTATTTATATGCCTCTATTTCAAACACTTCTAGTGATTTCAAAACATGTCATTATATGTTACGCTCAACATCCTCTGGTGGCATTGACATTTTTTTAAAAAAAATCGCAATTTTTTGACAACAGTTTTAGAGTGTTGCCTTTGTAGCTTTTGGCAACGTTTTTTAATTGTAACAGTACATGTCAACAGTTCTAAAATGTTGCAATAGGTCAACCAAAAAACTGTTGCCTATTCTAAGGATTTAGGCAACAGTTTTTGTATAGTGTTTCCTAAAGGTATGAAAACTGTTGCTTTAGATCTTTGACAACACGCCTATTTGAGACACTCTTATGGCAACATTTTTTGATGTTTTGGCAACACGTTGCAGATTTAGGCAACTATTTGCAAGTGTTGCTAAAGGCCGAAAATGGTGTAGTGAGCCAATCTATGCTCATCCAATTTCATTTGTAAATCTACCAAAAATTTGTTGTAATCAGTTGCAGGAGCTGGTTGGGAAGTAGTAGCTTACAAAGCCTGCTTATATCTCTGGCTTCTCCTCTTGAAAACCATCAACTTTCTTTTCTTGATATTTGAAATCTCCTCATCCTCTGAAGCAGAAGTACTGACAATATCAACTCTTTCTTTAGGACTAGGAGGCAGCTCCTTTTCAGTCCCATGCTGCACCTCCTCAAAATTAACCTGCTCCCCCTCAATCCTTACTTGCTTCTCCTTATCTGCTGCTCCCTATATATCAGGAAACAACTCTTCCAGAGTGAACTCTTGGTGATTGTAAACTGGTGATACAGCTATCTCAGGAGCATCAGACAACTACAGATGTATCCTCCATGATCAAATCTAGTGCTGGACTATTTACATGAGGTGTTTTAAGAATAGATTGTGAATCTATTTAACTTTCCAAGTGAATTCTTTCTTCCCCTTGTCCTTGTGCAGAATGTTGCTCCCCCTACAACTGTGCAGTAACTACTTCCTCATGGACTTGGGCAGTTTTAGTCAGGCCCTGGACCTTTTCCTTAACTTGCTCCCCCTGCACCTGTGCATTCACTTTGTCCTCCTGCACATGATCATGATCAGTAATGTCTTGGACTGGTGATTTTGCTACAGTCTCCACATCAGGTATGTCCTTTGAGAGGACCCTATCCCATCTGGATATTATCCTGATATCCATCCTTCTTATATGATTTATATTAGTTCCTGGAAGCTGATGCATTACCTCTGGAATTGCTCTAGAAAGGTATAAGCTCATTAATCTAGCCAACTTAGGCTTTTTGATTCCTTCTTTTATCTTCTCAAACAGAACTGCAGACCAGTCTATGTTAATCTTATAGATTATCCTTGTCATCAGACTAAACATAAAGGCCGATAGCCTATCATGTCCTCCTGGTTTACACAAAATCACCTTCCCTACCACTTCAGTGAGAAATTTTCCTTGTTGATTCATCCCTTTTCTGTTGATTGTTGCTCCAATATTCATGGCGGGATCCAATCCACACCATTGAAGGGCCTCCCTTGTCTTTGAGGCTGGGACCTCTTCTTCATCCTGGATTCTTGGAAGGTTAAGAATCTTTCTTAAACTCTTCAGAGTAAGTTTGACTTTATTACCATGAATTATCGATGTAATCTTCAGTCCAGTGGAGTCCACTGTTGCAGCAGCATAGAATTCAAACACTTCTTTCTTCCAAATCTTGGTGGGTTCAGATACAAGTAACTCTAATCCATTATCATTAATAAAGGTAATGACTCCTTTAATCTCCGTCGGCGCGTCATCAAAAGCATTGCGCACCAGCTCGTATCCTTCGTTGATGTTATCTTCAACCTTTGGCGCCATTGGAACGATGAGAAAGCTTGAATGGAGAGAAGAGAGTTTGTCGACACAGGGTTTTAGTCTCGAAAACCTGGTGAGCATGTCAACAGAATTTGTTCTGGACCTATTAATACCTTTTTAAACAAAGATGTCAAAAGGCGGGCAAAAATTGTCTAAAAGTGTCGACACTATTGAAAAGTGTCGACACATACTTCTATTGTCTCGACCACAACGCTGACTACTATGTGTCGACACCAATTGATGATATGTCATCACTGGACATACATAGTAGTTCATAAGAAATTCTGTGTCGACTCTTATTACAAGTGTCAACACAATTTCTGTAAGTGTCGACACCATTACTCTGGTTGTGTCGACACTACTTTTCTGGATGTGTCGACTCTTTGTCCCTTAGGTGTCGACACAATCGACTCTGTGTCGACACAATTTCCCTGAATTGTCGACACTACTCCTCCGTGTCGACACAATATTACTGAATGTGTCGACACAATATTACTTAGCCACTTTTGGTAATCTAACATATGGTCAACCTACCTAATTCAATTTTAAATCTATTGAATTTAGTTTCATTTAGAGGCTTAGTAAATACATCTGCAATTTGATAATCTGTCTTAACAAATTCTGGTGAGATATCCTCTTTCTCTACATGTTCTCTAAGAAAATGGTACCTTATTTCTATATGCTTAGTCCTACTATGTGAAACAGGATTATTAGCAACAAAAATAGCACTAGTAGAATCATAAAACAAAGGTGTTCTACTTACCTGAATACCATAGTCTTCTAACTGATGCTGAATCCATAACAGCTGTGCACAGCAACTTCCTGCTGCCACATATTCAGACTCAGTTGTGGAAATTGCCACACTAGTCTATTTCTTACTGTTCCAAGATATCAATCTTCCTCCTAGAAATTGACATGTACCTGTAGTTATTTTCCTATCTTCTTTACAACCTGCAAAGTCTGCATCTGAATAGCCTTTTATTAGAAAATCTCCATTCCTAGGGTACCAAAGGCCTAGATTAGGTATGCCCTTTAAATATCTCAAAATTCTCTTTACTGCAGTGTAATGAGATTCTTTAGGGCATGATTGATACCTACCACAGACACATGTTGCATACATAATGTGTGGTCTACTAGAAGTGAGATATAGAAGAGAGCCAATTATTCCTCTATACAAAGACTCATCTACAGGTTTACCTGCATCATCTTTGCATATAGGCATACTTGTTCCCATAGGAGTGCTCATGGTGGAGGATGATTCCATATCATACTTCTAAATTAACTCCTTGGTAAACTTAGACTGGGATATGGACAAGCCATCATCAGTCTGTCTTACATGGAGTCCAAAGAAGAACTTAAGTTCCCCCATACTGCTCTTTTCAAACTTCCCTTGCATAAGTTTTGCAAACTTCTTGCAATGGTTGTTTTCAGTAGATCCAAAAATTATGTCATCTACATAAATCTGAACTAAGATTATCTTTCCTTTGGACTCCCTTAAGAATAGAGTTTTGTCTATTTTCCCTCTTGAGAATTTGTTCTCAATAAGGAAAGTTGACATGGTTTCATACCAAGCCCTTGGGGCTTGCTTTAACCTATAAAAAGCTTTCATAAGTCTATAAACATAATCAGGTTTGAGAGAATCTACAAAACCTGAAGGATGCTCTACATAGACTTTTTCTTTTAGATTTCCATTCAGGAATGCTGATTTTACATCCATTTGGAATACTTTGAATCCTTGATATGCTCCATAGGCAAGGAGCATTCTAATGGCCTCCAGTATTTCTACTGGGGCAAAGGTTTGATCAAAGTCTTTTCCCTCTTCCTGCTTGTACCCTTTTGCAATAAGTCTTGCTTTGTTCATCACAATAATTCCACTCTCATCAAATTTGTTCCTAAAGATCCACTTTGTTCCAATTATATTGTGGTCTTTTTGTTTAGGAACTAACTCCCAGACCTTACACCTTCTGAATTGATTTAGCTCCTCTTGCATGGCATTAATCCAATGTGGGTCTAGGATAGCTTCTTCAAATTTCCTTGGCTCTAATTAAGATAGAAAGCTTAGAGTGCAGGACTGTGTTCAAATTCCTGCTTCTGGTTTGGACTACTTGTCTTAGGTCACCAATTATATGATTTGCTGGATGATCCTTTAAGTGTCTAACAGCTGAAGGTAGTCTTTATTCAGGCTGAAAACCTCCAGTTTCTTCAATGTGTTGCACCTCTTGGTGTACATCTTCATTTAGAGAGTCCTGTACTCCCCCTGGACAGTAGCAATCATTTTCCACTTCTTGATCTGCAATTGAATCTTCTGCAATGGAAAGCTTGTCCATTCTCTTATTTATACCTGTTGGACTACATGAACTACAAGGCAACTCACTATTGATCAATCTAGTTTCATCAAATACAACATGTACAGATTCTTCTACAACCTGGGTAATCAAGTTGTAGACCCTATAAGCCTTACTATTGTTGTTGTACCCAACAAATATCCCATCTTGGGATTTGACAGCAAACTTAGTTTGAGAAGACTTGCCATTGTTAAGGATATAACACTTGCAACCAAAGATCCTAAAATAGGATAGATTTGGTTTTTTACCTTTCATGATCTCATAGGGAGTCTTTTTATGGTACTTGGTGATAGAAGCCCTGTTGAGCACAGACATGCAGTGTTTACTGCCTCAGCCCAGAAATATTCTGGGAGAGAAGTGTCACTCAATAGAGTTCTACCAGCCTCAATCAATGTTCTATTCTTCCTTTCAGCAATACCATTTTGCTATGGTGTTCTAGGTGAGGAGAATTCTTGAAAAATGCCAAACTCTTCACACAATCTTGTCATACTTTCAGATTGAAATTCAGTGCCATGGTCACTTCTTATTTTGACAACTGTACTGTCCAGTTCATTCTGAATTTGTCTAACAAAACTATGTAAAACACTTGGGGATTCTTATTTTTGTCTCAGAAAGAACACCCAGGAATATCTAGAATAGTCATCAACCACCACAAAAGTGTAGACCTTCCTACCTAGACTATGAACTGGCATAGGGCCAAAAAGATCCATATATAAGAGGTAAAGA
Organism: Platanthera zijinensis; assembly: GCA_039513925.1. Lineage (NCBI taxonomy): Eukaryota > Viridiplantae > Streptophyta > Magnoliopsida > Asparagales > Orchidaceae > Platanthera > Platanthera zijinensis. The sequence continues at coordinate 2,569,329 of CM077078.1, read as the reverse complement.
CACCTCACTGAATCATTGTTTTTAAGGCTATGAAAGGAGGATTTTGTCTGCTTGCCCTTTTGACAAGCTAAACATATCCCTTCCTTTATAGACTTAACTTGAGGACCATTACTCACTAACTCTTTGCTAAAGAGTTTTTTAATTGTTTTGTAGTTAAGATGGGCCAGCCTCTTGTGCCATTTGATACAATGAGAGGCTTTCTCATCAGCTACAAGGCAAATAGGAGAACCTTTGTTCTCACACTCAAAATTGAGACAATACACATTCCTCTTTCTATATCTGTCAAAATGATCTTTTGATCACTTGACCTTTTGATATGACATCCATTCTTAACAAATGAAATGTCATATCCTAAATCACTCAGCTGACTTATGCTTATAAGGTTGTGTTTCAAACCCTTCACATAGGCCACTTGAGTGATAGTAATCTGGTTACTAAAAATGTTACCAAATCCTTTGATGATTCCTCTTTCAGAGCCTCCAAAGATTACTTTAGGCCCATTTGAGATAGGTAAATACTCCTTCCAGCAATCCCTTTATTCCAGTCATGTGCCTAGAACATCCACTGTCCAAGTACCATATAGGGGCATGGTGACTTAGACTCACCTGCAATAAAGAATTTCTTTCCCTTAGAACCAAAGTAAGTCTTGGGTCTTTGGTTCAAGTTAGCTTCATTCTTAAAAAATCTACCTGCAGCTCTTCTAATAGGTAGACTGTTATTCTTCCTGACACTAGTGTTATGCCAGCAATCTATGGCATAATGACCTGTCTTGCCATAGCATCAGCATTCATACTTGTTGTATTTATTTTTAGATACATTCTTGACAGTCTGGTTGACAGCAAGTCTTTTGTATTGTGCTGGTACTACTGCAGCTACACCCACTGGTTTCTCACAAACATGGGGTTTATGAACATGGGCTGCCTTATTGACATAAGCACCCTTGTCATTCAGAACTTCAGTCTTATTATGACCAAGAGTATTCTCAAGGTCATACTTGTTAGAAGGTACTTGTACCTTTCTAAAAACTACAGGGACTTTAAAATTCATTGGCTGGACTGAGGCTTTGCCCTTTCTCTTGAATTGGGCAGCCCTGGTGTTACCTTTAAAGCCTATTCCAGCCTTACCCTTTTGAGCCACAAACTCATCTATTAAGGGTAAAACTGATTTTGGCTTGGAGTAACTAGCCACCAAATCTATCTCCTTTTGAAGTCTGACTTCCAGACTTTTGATTAGATCATTTTTGTATGTGATTGTACCCATCTGAATAACAGTAATAGTTTTTAGCTTGGTAACCTCATTCATTTTTTGATCCAATTCTTTCTCTAAACCAGATGTAGTCATCTTAAGATCTGCAATTTGCTTAGCCTGAGTTTTGGCCAGCTTCCCACTTTTCTTTAGTGCCTGCAATAAGTCCCCATATTCATCTATTAGCTGATGAATATCACCTTTAGACTCAGATCCATCCAAATCACTTGATGAAGACGTAGCTGACTCTGTGCCAGTACTACAAACTGAATTACTAGACAAACATTGTACCTTGCTAGGACTAGGCTGATCCTAGCACTTATCTTCTTCTGATACAGCCATCAGTCCCATGTACTGATTGTCTTCCTTTGCATAGATAGAGTCCAGCAATTGCATAAACTCTTCTTCTTCATCTGCTGCATATAAGCCAATGTATGCCTCAGCTTCAGATTCTGACTTTGAAGATGATTGGTTTGACAAGCTCTTCTCCTTCTTAGCAACAAAGGATTTCTCCTTTTTCTTTTGTTGAGTCTTCCTTTTATCAGCAGACTCCTTTATTTTGTCTGGACACTCAGCAACAACATGTCCAGGTCTATTACAGCAATAGCAAACTATCTTTGATGTTGTAGATTTGCTAGGCTTAGACCTGCACCTGTCCTTCCTAGATGACTTTCTCTTTTGATAATAGTTATCAGCTGGCTGTGATGTGGAGGGCCTTGACTTACACTGCTTCTTCTTCAGAAATCTCTGAAACTGCCTTGTGAAGGCAGCAAAGTCTTTATCTGAGTCACTGCTGTCTTAACTTTGATTGTCTGAATTATCTGAAGCAATTTCAGCAACTTCCCTACGAGGTGATGAGACATCCTCCTATTCTTTCTAGTGGCTTCAACCTTGAAGGCCACAGACTTTTCTTTATGCTCCCCTTTGGCATTTCTTTCTTCCTCTTTTCTAGTCATTAGTTGCATTTCATAAGACAACAACTTTCCAAATAAAGTTGGAGGAGAAATATCTGCAAGTTTGGCCACTTCCCTAATGGAACAAATCTTGGTATCCCAATCCTTTGTCAAGGATCTTAGGAATTTGTTATTTAGTTCATATGTACTGAAGACCCTTTCATAAGACATCAGTTCATTTACTATTCTATAGAACTTCTTATAGCACTCAGATATGCTATCTGATTTCACTTGTCTGAAACTTTCATATTACAGATTTTGCATAGACTTTCTATCTTGTCTAACTTCTTAAGAACCCTCCATGTAGACTATCAAAGTGTCCCACATTTCCTTGGAGGTCTTGCAGTGAATCAAATTCTTAAAGGTGAATCATCTATTACACTTACTATGATATTCTGGGCTCTTTTATCCATAGTTGCTAGGATGATTTCATCCTTAGTCATCTCAGAAAAATCCTTGGGAGTTCTTTGGTTTGCAACTAGAACAGACACCTTCATTGGAATATAAGGACCTTCTTTTATTGTTATATAGATCCTTGGATCAGAAGCCTCCATAAACAACCTGACCCTTTCTTTCCATATTCCAAATATCTCTTTCCTGCAGATGGGTAATTTCATAGAACCTAGTTCCTTGTGATTTTCTCCAGAACCCATTTTCTTGATTCTTGATTCTGCCTTTGAGATCTAACTCAGACTATTAAGTCCTTCTTTTAGTAACCTCCCTCTGATACCACTTGATAGTTTTAACTTCAAGACAACCTAAACACCTAGAGGGGGGGGGGGTGAATAGGTTCTTTTCCATGTTTTAAACTAAGGCAGAATATAGCTTCAGTTCTTTGATATAAGTCTCAAATCTCTACAGCTAACACAGCATATACAATCACAGAATCTAAAATAACACAAGCATCACAGATTGCACATAGGTTTATAGTGGTTCCCTAAGGTCTGGGTACATCCACTTTCCCCCTTCACCTATCTAGCAGTGTGCTAGATTCGGCCTAACTTCTTCCTTCTTCTCAGATCCACAGATCTTACAGCTCAGAACCCTGAAAGGTTCCTACAACTCAGGCTAATAGCCCTACCTCAGCCTTGCTATAAGGCCTATAACTAGGAGAACAAATTATCCTACACTCAGGCTTAATCAGCCTTACCACTCAGAGATAAAAATCTCCTACACTCAGGCTCAATCAGCCTTACCACTCAGAGATCAAAATCTCCTACACTCAGCCTTTATAACATAAGCTTACAACTCAGATCTTTGAAAAGATCTTACAGAATTTGATAAGTAATTTGATGGACTCTTACCCTTGTTGAGAGAGAAAGGATAAGAGAATTCTTAATCAGCTTCTTGATGAACCAGACGACAGAAATCAACCTGTTCTTAGCTTTCTTCAAAGCTTCTTGAATCTGAACTTAGTAGGGTTGATCTCCTTTGAAGTTGACTAACTGCCAGCTTCCTTCTTGGACTCCAGATATTGATCTTGATCTACTTAGTAGATTAGTTCAGGATCTACTTCTTGAGAGACTTGTGATTGTCTCCTTCTTAACCTCAAAACAGCTAGAGCTCTCTCTCCCCAAACCTTTTGAAGTTTCTTCTGAATTCAGGATTGAATTCTCCTTAGACAAAATCTGAGTGGATAATCACTCCAGAATGTCTTCTTAGATCTTCTCACGAAGATCTTCTTCTATGACTTGCACTTTCTTGATCAGAGATTAATCTCACAATAGTTGTTGTAGTTGTGTGTCAATTGTTGTATTATTCTCTTGTTATCCTTCTTCTGAATCCATCTATATATATAGACTTCATCCATGGTAACCGGCTGATCCAGTTCCTAACAAACTTCAAACAAGTCTGACAGCTTCAGTAAACCTGTTGTAACTCATAGCTGTCAAGTCCTCAAACAGTTTTTGAGCCTTTGTCTCTGTCTGCAAAGTGTCGAGACTGACTGTCATTATGTGTCGAGACTGACTGTCATAAAGTGTCGAGACAATCTGTCAATATGTGTCCATACAAGTGACTTAAGTGTCGACACAGACTTTGGTGGTGTCGACATAGCTGCCTTGATGTCGACACAGCTTCTTGACATTGCATCTTGAGAATGTGTCGACACTGATTATTTGTGTTGACACAATCACTTCTCCACTCCACAGCAATCAACTTTGTTGAAACTCTGCTGTGTGTCGACACAAGTCCTGTGTATCGACACAGTTGATATAGTCTCAGAATTTGTGTGTCGACACTGCCTCCAGGCGTCGACATAGTTGATGTCGACTCTGCTTCTGTGTGTCGACACTGCCTCCTGGTGTCGACATAGTTTATGTCGACTAACTATTCTGTGTTGACACTGCCTCCCGGTGTCGACACAGTTGATGTCGACTAACTATTTCTGTGTGTCGACACTGCCTCCCGGTGTCGACACAGTTGATGTCGACTACAAAATTCTGTGTGTCGACACAATTGCTTCAGGTGTCGACACAACTTTTCCAAGTGTCGACACAGACTTCCTTAAGTGTCGACACATGGACTTAAGAAACTTTTTCTGCATTTTAGCCAATACTTAACCTGCACATGTAAACTCAAAATAACATCAAATACACCTTGATGTATATCATTGAGCTAAGTGAGGCTTCTCCAAATCAGGTACACATTTTACAATGTACCCAATAGTTTATATCAGATTTTGAGAAAAATAAAACAAAAACGAGGGGTACTATTGAAATACCAAAACGTCTAAACTATTAAAGTAATAACAAAGAGCTTATTTTTTTTTGAAATATTTTCTTTTTTTGGATTTTTAATATATCGTTTTTTTGTATTTTTGAAAAATATTCACAAAAAGCAAAATATTCACACATAGCAAAATGAAGGAGGAAGTCCTCCCCCAAGCATAAAATGGAGATTGTCCTCAATGGAGAAGGAGGTTAGAGAATGAGAGAAAATTAAATTACAGAATTGAAAGTACAGAATTGAAAAATAGGTACTTCCCTAGATTTATTTGCTGCGAATGCTGATTGATGCCGCTCCCCCATGCTTGTGATTTGGATCTTCATGAAATGTCTTCTTTGGACTTCATGATGGATTCAGTAATGTTGGAGAAAGAGATCGCAAAAGCTTCAGCTTGTTAGAGTCGTCCGGGGCAAAAATTGTAAAATAAAGAAAACAGAAAAAGATAACTTGGGTTGCCTCCCAAGAGCGCCCTTTGTTTAAAATGTCGTTTGAACTCGATGCAACAAAAATAAAAATGTCCAAAAATATTGTGTCCAGAATAATAATTAAAGTTTTTAACAAAAAATAAAAGTTCGAAGTTAGAGTTCGTGCAGTAGATACTTAACAATGTTTTGAATGACATCATCATCACCAGAGAAATATAGTTTAAGGCGATGACCATTTACTTTGAAATTACCCTTATCAGGGTGGGAAATTAAAACAATACCATAAGGAAAAAACTTGCAGAACATAAAAGGGCCCAGACCATCACGACTTTAATTTTCCAGGAAATAAACGTAATCGAGAATTATACAAAAGAACTTGGTCTCCCGGCTTAAAGGTTTTGGGGTGCCTAAGGTGTTTATCGTGAAAATTTTTCGTCCGATCTTTATAAAATTTGTTGTTCTAGTATGCGTAAGAGCGCCACTCGTCGAGTTCGTTGAGTTGAAATTTTCTATGGTCGCCGACTGAGTGGGGATCGAAGTTTAAAAACCTTAAGGCCCAAAAAGCACGGTGATCGAGTTCTACGGGTAAATGACACGATTTTCCATAAACCAATCAATACGGCGTACATCCGAGGGCGGTTTTGTACGCAGTACGGTAGGCCCATAGAGCGTCGCCTAATTTGGCTAACCAGTCTTTCCTAGAAGTTGAAATAGTATTTTCAAAAATTCTTTTTATTTCTCTGTTCACTACTTCGACTTCTCCGTTAGTTTGGGGGTGGTAGGCAGTTGAAAGCTTATGCGTAACGCCATATTTAGTAAGGATTTTAGAAAACTGCGCGTTACAGAAATGGGAACCCCTGTCACTAACGATGGCGCGCGGCGTACCGAATTGAGAAAATATTTTTTTTCAAAAATGTAACTACAACTCGGGCGTCGTTCGTAGGAAAAGCTTGGGATTCAACCCATCGAGAAACATAATCAAACGCACCTAAAATATACTTATTTTCAAAGCTAGCAGGAAGAGGGCCAACAAAATCAATTCCCCAGAGGTAGAAAACGTTGCACTCTCAAGGAAATAATGTTATGGCATTTCATTTTTATTCGAAATATTGACCGACCGTTTGAAACTATCACACCTACTAACAAAGGCTTGCGAGTCGTTATACATGCGAGGCTAGTAAAAACCAGTGCTTAGCACTTTATGAGCGGTGCGAGCAGCTTGATAGTGCCAACCTGTCGGTCCTTCATGCAAATGTTTAACAATATCTAAACCTTCTTCATAAGAAACACATCTCCATATCACCTGGTCCGCAAAGATTCAGAAAAGATGCGGGTCCTCCCAAAAATAGTTCTTCAACTCAGAAAAGAATTTCTTCTTTTGCTGAGAGGAGAACTTTTTTTTGAGCAAACGAGCCACTAAGTATTTGGTGATGTGTGCAAACCAAAGAGAAGTAGATGTGTTAATTGAAAATAGCTTCTCATCAGGAAAATAATTGTTAAAAGATTTTTCATCTAATTTTTCAATAAAGGGATTGTCTAATATGGAGAGATGGTCGGCGGCCAAGTTCTCGGCTCCTCGCTTATCACAGATCTCTAAGTCAAACTCCTAGAGGAGTAAGACCCAACGAATGAAGTGTGGCTTGGCATCCGATTTAGAAAGAAGATATTTGAGGGCCGAGTTGTCCGTAAAAACAATAATCTTTGAAAGCGTAATATAAGGGCGGAATTTATCAAAAGCGAATATTATAGCTAGGAGCTCCTTATTGGTCGTGGTGTAGTTTTCTTGTGCAGATGTAAGCATTTTACTAGCATAATATATGGGGTGGAAGTTTTTAGATATGCGTTGACCAAAAACAGCTCCCACTGCATAACTACTCGCATCGCACATGATATAAAATGGAAGGTCCCGCACTGGAGCTATCATAATCGGGGCATTAATTAAATTTTCTTTTTTAAAATTAAACGCAACTAGGCAAAGGTCATCAAAAATGAATGGGGCATCTTTTTCTAAGAGATGGGCAAGGGGCTTTGTGATCTTTGAGAAGTCCTTTATGAAGCGGCGGTAAAAACCAGCGTGGCCTAGGAAACTTCTTATAACTTTTATGTTCGTAAGCGGCGGCAGCTTCTCGATAACTTCTATCTTAGCAATATCTACCTCAATTCCTCTTGCCGAAATTTTATGACCCAAAACTAACCCTTCCCTTACCATAAAATGACATTTTTCCCAATTCACGGCAAGATTAGTCTCTTCGCATCATTCTAAGACCTTTTTCTAAATTTTCCAAACAACTATCGAAAGCGTCACCGAACACGGAGAAATCATCCATGAATACCTCCATAATGCATTCTACGTACTTGTCAAATATAGCGAGCATACATCGTTGGAATGTGGCTGGCGCATTGCACAATCCAAATGGAATTCTTCAGTAGGCGAAGGTGCCGAAAGGACAAGTAAACAAAGTTTTCTCCTATCCTTAGGGGAGATGGGGATTTGAAAATTCCTCGAGAGGACATCGAGAAAACAATAAAAGCTATGGCCGGATAATCATTCTAAAATCTCATCGATTAGCGACAAGGGAAAGTGATCCTTGCGGGTGGCGTCATTTAACTTACGATAATCTATACATATTCGCCACCCGGTCACCGTCCGTGTCGGGATTAACTCGTTATTCTCAATACTAACTACTGTTATTTCTCCCTTCTTCGACACTACCTGGACTGGACTAACCCACTTACTATCAAATATGGGGTAGATAATTCCTGCGTCTAACAATTTCATAACCTCGCCCTTAACTACTTCTTTCATGTTTGGGTTTATACGGCACTGAGGTTGTATGGAGTTACATGAATTATCTTCCATTAAGATTTTGTGAGTGCAGAAAGATGGGCTTATGCCCTTGATATCAGAAATTTGCCGGGCAATAGCTCGGCGATGTTTACGTAAAACTAAAAGAAGTTTATCATTTTACGCATCCGTGAGGTAGGGCGAAACTATTATTGGTAACTTGGAATCTTTTCTAAGAAAAGCATATCTAAGATGTTCGGGTAGTTCCTTCAATTCTAGGGTAGGGAGTCTTGATAAGAGGTTGTTGAAATTCTTTTTTTATCAAAAACTATGTCTCTGTAGACTTTTTAATATGGAAAATTATAAGAGGTGGGGCTAGTGGTCGTGGCGGCTTCTTGCAATAATTCAGTTGGAAGAGTAGAGGAGGAACAAAAATCAGAAAATTCTTTTTCAAATTCAGAAAGGCGATATGAGGATTCTTCACTTAGGTGCATCAATTCAGTTGGAAAAGTAGAGGAGGAACAAAAATCAGAAAATTCTTTTTCAAATTCGGAAAGACGATATGAGGATTCTTCACTTAGGGCATCTACGAAAAAGCAGGAGTCATAATTTGCTAGGGAGTTCTTCATCGAGGGGGTTATAGAGAAGGTCACTTCGCCATCGCCTACTCGAAGGAAGAGCTTACAATTTGCTTACATCAATGATAGCTCGGAAGGTGGCAAGGAAGGGTTGGCCAAGGGTCAAGGGAACCTCGACGTCTTCTTCGATATCCAAAATGACAAAGTCAACCAAGAAGATGAACTTTTTGACTTTAACTAGAATATCATCCACTATTCCTAACGGGTACTTAACAGATCTATCGGCGAGTTGGATACCCATGCATGTGGGGTTGAGGCTACCAATTCCTAACTTCTTAAATAACGAGAGGGGCATCATGTTAATACTTGCACCTAACTCAGCTAATGCGTTCTTGACAAAAAGATCACCAAAGACACACGGAATAGAAAAACTACTCGTGTCACTAATTTTCTTTGGCAAGCCGTTTGTCAAAACCGCAGAGCACTCAGTGTTTAACGTGACGTGCGATAAGTTCTCTAAATTCTTCTTGTTATTTAGGAGGTCCTTAAGATACTGAAAGTACTTCGGCATTTGGGAAATTGCTTCATGGAAGGGCAGATTTATGTGGATTTGGATAAACATCTCTAAGAAGTGGGAGTACTGATCATCCTGACGTTGTTTATTAAGTTCGGAAGAGTAAGGCTGGGTTGGATTATTTATAATGATGAGTGGTGGAGTGATATCTTTTTCTAATATAGGGAGAGTGGTGATAACTTCTTATTCAGCAGAGGGTTGAGTTTTTAAAACGGGTGCGAAGCTTTCCTCGGGCTCTTCACTTACCATACCGGGAACACTCTTCCCACTCCGAAGAGTTATAGCTTTCGCTTTCTCTCTCGGGTTGGGCTCGTTATTGGAAGGAATGGAGCCTGCGGGTTGCTCATAAAAATTTTTGCGAGCTGTCCTACTTGATTTTCAAGACTTTTAACGCTTCTAGTTAAGGTTCTTATAGTAGCGTCATTTGTGGTTATATATTTATAAAGTAACTCCTCCAAGCTTTGAGGTTTTGGATAGTTTTGAAGAGGTGCTGGTGGTGGTGAAGAAAAATCATTTTGTGGTGGAGGGAGCATTGCGTTAGAAGGATTACTCCACGAAAAGTTCGGGTGATTTCTTAAAGCAGGATAATAACTATTCGAAAAATAAAAATCGGGCGCAGGAAAATTCGTAGCAGAAAAATTATGAAAAACATTTCTAGTCATATTGTTAACAAAATATAATTATTCGGGGGTGGGAGTTGCAGATTCCCATACCTCAGGGGCGGAAGTAACAGTCATCTCCGTTATCTTTTTGGTTAGGATTTCCACTTGCAGAGCTAGCTGGGAGACATTGTCCACTTCAAAGATACCTGCAGGTTTGTTTGGGCGGGACCTAGGCACATTCTACTGATAAGTGTTCATGTCCCTGTCCTCGAAAAGCTCAAGAGTTGCTTCCGGGGTCTTATGGTTTAAAGTACCGCCAGAAGCTGCGTCTATCGTTTACTTTGTATTTTGATTTAGCCCGTTATATAACGTCTGCACTTGTAACCATACAGGCAGTGCATGATGTGGGCATCGTCTTAATAATTCTTTAAATCTTTCCCAAGTTTCATATAAGGTTTCAGAGTCTATTTGTCCATAAGCAGAAATGTCATTCCGAAGTTTTGAAGTTTTAGCAAGCGAAAAATACTTCGCCAAAAATTTTTAGTTAATTCATTCCAGGTGGTGATGATATTTTTAGGTAGAGTGTTTAGCTAGTTCTTAGCTTTAGTTCTTAAAGAGAAAGGAAATAATCTTAGCCCAATAGCATCATTTGTGACACCATTTATCTTGAAGGTGTCGCAAATTTCAAGAAAGCTTGTTATATGTGCGTTCAGATCTTCATCTTGAAGTCCGTCATATTGCACATATTGCTGCACCATTTGAATTATGTTAGGCTTCAGTTCAAAATTATTATTAGCTATCGTAGGGCGAACTATACTTGATTATGTTCCCTCTAGATTCGGTCGTGCATAAAATGACATAGGTCTTTGCACGGCTTCCTCCACATGGGGTTCTGCCATTCTTAAAGTAGAAGATGACTCCGAATCCTCAACCGATATTTGGGAAGTAGGGCCTTGAAATCGCTATCTTCTCCAAAGAGTACGCTCAATTTCGTTGTCCAGGTCCAAAATAGCTGACGGATTCCCTCGGGTCATGCACTAAAAGAAGGGAAGATGAAGAAAGAGAAATAAATAAACTAGGAAAAAGCTAGATTTTTTTGAAATAGATTTTTTTAACTTTTTAACTCCCGAATTTCCCAAGGACTACCCCGCAAAGGGTTCGCAAGGTACTAGACAAGATAGCAGCACTTAAAGCCGCTTTGCCCTTTTCGAGAGAATTAGGTGGCATAGAAAAATTGTGAAGTGGGTTTTTATTAAGAGCAGTAATAAATTTTTTTGATTTGAAATTGTTTAGAAGGATAATGAGAAGGAGAAATGATAAAATTAATAGGTTCGTGTTTTCGATATATTAACAAAAGTTACTCCCCGGCAACGCCGCCAAAACCTTGGTGGTTGCTAAGCTTTGAAGAAAATAAAGCAACCGAACTAGCAATCAAATTAGGCAAGTATACCTATCGAACTGTAGCTAGGGAACACAAGTGTCGTATTGAAATATGGGAACTATTGAGTACACTTACTCATACGAAGACTATTATTTTATCGACGAAAAATCTTTAGGGATAAAAAGAAAATTAAACACACTAAAGAAAGGAAATACTACGCTAAAAAGAGAACTAAATGCAGCTATGTAGAGAGCATAACAGAAACGATTACAATAAAGGGTTGGAACGATGAAATGGAAATGCACTCGATCGAGAATCACCTCGGCTAAAGTTGATTAAAAACACGATAAATAAACCTAAGCTTAATAGGTTAAAGGTCCTTGACTGTGGAGGTTCCTAAAGCTTGAACACGCTTCTCTCGAAGTCGTGCCCAACTGAGTTCAGGAAGGTCCGACTGACTCTCGTCAAAATCGGAGGCATATAGCTCGCTTTGCGCGGTGAACCCCACTATTGGATTTTACTCTAATCCGGGAGATTTGTACGTCTGCCTCTCTCGAGGGGTGCGTACAACTCTCTTTACTCTTGAAGGCTCACTTGAAACTATCAGCCTCTCAGCTAGCCAAGAATTAAAGCTATATTGGAAATTATATATTGACAATATAATTCTAAACGAGAAAAATCAAGAGTAATTCGAAGGCCTAAACCCTAAAAAGAAAAGGTAAATTCATAGCATCATAACTTAATCACTTGAACCTCGGATCATCAAGATCAAGTACAAGGAGGATTAGTTAATCATAGCGAAGTGGAGGAGGGGGGATGAGTAGTAAAGCATAATAACACCAAGGTAAGAAAGGAGTACTTATATTAATAAAGAAAGAGAGCTTACAACATGGAAATGAAAATTACAATTGCAAGGAAATGAAAATCCTATTCTAGCCCTACAATTATCAACTAGAGTAAGTGCAAAAACTACAATAAAGCTTAAACAAACTAATCACTAAGTTAGGGTTAAGAAAATTACAAAATAAGAAAGGGAGAGAGAGAGGGAAGAACACTAAAAAACACTAGTAAACAAAAGGGTAGCACCTCCACTCTTGTGAAAGTAGCGAACAAACGACTAAAAAATAAGCAGGAAACTTGAATAATTGAAATTTTTATTATTCAAAAAGATATCATTTACAGAGGTATGACCTCCCTTTTATAGAATGGAGGAGAGAAGAGAGAGTACAAACTAACAATGTGGGACTAAAGCTATACCAAATCTGAGCGGCTTGAATAGAATAGGCCGCGCGGTTAGACAATGTGCTAACTGCTCGGCAATACCAGAAGCACGAGAGAGAGAGAGAGAGAGATACGGTAGGAGACCACTAGAACGCACGGTTTCTAAGCCAGTTGAGATAAACCGCAAGTCTGTCGGACTAAAAACAACAAAAGTCTTGATATCAAACCGCTGGAGAGAAACCACTAGACTGCGCGATCTACAACCCTCCAGGCTCAAACCGCCATACCGCCCGGTCTCATACTTCAACACTCCCCCTAAAGCTGGAGCATAGATATCAATCATGCCCAGGTTGTCACAAATGTGGAAGAAGGAAGTAAAAACCGGTTTTATGAAGATTTCCGCCAACTCATTGTCGGAGGTGACGAACGGAGTGCAAATCTGGTTCTTCAAGACCTCTTCTCGGATGAAATGGCAGTCGATTTCTATATGTTTCGTTCTCTCATGGAAGATCGGATTTTTGGATATGTATATAGCGGCCTTGTTGTCACAGAAAATAAGCAGAGGATAGTCATAGACCTCTCCTAAGTCAAGCGTGAGAGCCCGCAACCATTTTAAGTCACACGTGGTTGACGCCATAATCCGGTATTCGGCTTCTGCACTAAACCTTGAGACAACAGACTGCTTCTTGCTCTTCCAACTCACAAGATTAACTCCAACAAATGTGCAAAAACTTGATGTAGATTTACGGTCACCTTTATCATCCGCATAGCTTGAGTCTAAGTAGGCTTCAACTCTCAGATGATCATGCTTCTGAAAGAGTAGCCCTTTCCCCGGTACTGCTTTGACATACTCTAGTATCTTCAAGGCAGATTGAAGATGACATTCCCTGGGAGCTTGCATGAACTGACTGACCTTGCCTACAACATAGGCGATGTCGGGTCTGGTCACCGTGAGATAAATGAGTTTGCCCTCCAGACGTCTATACCTCGTGGCATCGGATATAAGAGGTAAGTCATCTATCCATGTTTTGTCCTCTCTAGTTTCCATGGGATACCGGGCCGGTTTGGCACCGGTCAATCCTACCTCTTGTAGAAGATCAAGAGCATACTTCCGTTGGGAGAGAACCAACGAGTCGGGCTTCCGAGAGATTTCTATCCCCAAAAAATATTTCGGGGAGCCCATATCCTTCGTGACTAGGTGTTGACGGAGGTGTTTCTTTGTCAAATCCACCCTAGCCTGGTCATCGCCGGTAAGAAGAATATCATCCACATACACCGCCAAAACCACAATTCCTGATGTGGTTTTGCGAATAAACAATGAGTGATCGGCCGAACTTCTTGTAAAGCCAATGGCAGCAAAAATGCCACTAAACTTGTCGAACCATGCCCGAGGGTTCTATTTTAGGCCGTAGATGGCCTTCTTCAACTGGCATACTCGTGTCTCCCCCTGAGAAAAATACCCAGGAGGTTGCTCCATGTATACATCCTCCTGAAGATTCCCATAGAGAAAAGCATTCTTGACATCGAGTTCGAAAATAGCCCAATCCCTGTTGACGGCCATAGAGAGAAGAACCCGGATGGTGCTGAGGCGAGCAACTGGGGAGAAAGTATTAAAGTAGTCAAATCCATAAGTCTGAGTAAAGCCTTTGGCCACCATCCGGGCTTTGTAACGATCCACAGTGTCGTCTAGGCGAAACTTCACAACAAATACCCAGCGAAAGCCAACCACATCAGTACTTACTGTTGGAGGAACAAGGGTCCAGATACCCCTTTCAGTAAGAGTGGCGATTTCCTCATCTGTGGCAGATTTCCAATGAGGAATACTAAGAGCCTCCTGGTAAGTGCGGGGAGTGGCAACAACCGAGATAGCCAAAGCAAAACACCTGCGAGAAGGAGTAAGCCGATCATAGGAAACAACAGCACCAAGCGGGTGTTGGGTACACGCCCGCACCCCTTTGCGAAGAGCAATGGGAAGATCCAGGTCGACTCGTGTCTCAGGAACCGAAGCGTCCATGACAAGGAAGGCTGGCCCGGGACTAGAGAGAGACAGTTGTGGAGAAGGGGGTATAACATATAGAGGAGGAGATAGCGGAGGAGATGATATAGGAGGGGAGAGGATGATATGCGTGGAAGGAACACAGAGAGATTGTGGAGAGTCAGAGATATCAGGAGGAAGGGGGGATTGAGAAGAGAAGTAGGACGCATTCTCGAAGAAGGTGACGTCCGCGGAGACAAACTGTTTGCGTAAAACCGGGTCAAAGCAACAATAGACTTTTTGAGTGGTCGAGTAACCCAAAAAGACACATTTTGTTGAACGTGGGGAAAGCTTGTAATGGGTAGAGGAAGGAGCATGCACAAAAGCCGTACACCCAAAGATACAGAGAGGGAGAGGAAAGGGTTCCTTGCCCGGGTAGAGAATGGAGAAGGGGGTCTTGACATTGAGAATCGTGGAGGGAATGCGATTGATGAGATAGAAGGCAAGGAGAACAGCATAGCCCCAGTAGGAGCGAGGCACCTTCATCTGCGTCATGAGGGTGCGAGCGACATCGAGAAGATGATGGTTTTTACGCTCCGCCACCCCATTTTGTTGGGAGGTATAAACACAACTGGTCTGATGAATAGGACCATGTTGCATACAAAAAGAGGAGAACTCATGACTGAGATACTCTTTAGCATTATCAGAGCGAAGTACTTTAATAGAAAGATCAAACTGAGTTTTAATCATATAATAAAAAGATTGCCATACGGAAAGAAGTTCAGAGCGATCTTTTAATAGATACACTAAGGTACATCTAAGGAAATCATCAATAAAAGTTATAAAGTACGCACTACCCCGACCAACGGTGAGAGTCGGAGCAGGACCCAAGACATCAGAATGAATGAGATCAAACGGGCGAGAGGAACCACGACCTTGCTTCGGTGGGAAGGAGGAGCGGTGATGTTTGCCAAGCTGACACGCATCACAGTCGAGCGGAGGACTGGTGTGAGGTAAGTGGGGAAGAAGCTGACGAAGAATCCGAGGAGGAGGATGTCCAAGGCGAAGATGCAATTGAAGCAGATCGGTAGAAGAGGAAGAGAAGGCGGACAGAGCGGAAACGTTGTCGAGGAAGTAGAGGCCTCAGCCCTCAGTCCCATTAACAATCGTCTGTTGGGTCCTCGGGTCCTGAAAACAACAAGAGGTAGGAGTGAATAAGATTGGGCACTGAAGTTGCTTGCATAAAGTAGTAACGGATAATATGTTGCAAGGGAACTGCGGGACATAAAGGGTGTCCGCTAAGCGAAGAGACGGGGTGACTTGAACCATACCCGTCCCTTGAACCGGGGATGGTGAACCATCCGCAACAAGAACCGGGGGCAACCGATCATGCTTTTCTAGGAGAGAGAAGCATTGAGGATTGCCGGTCATGTGATTTGTAGCACCAGAGTCAATCACCCATTTACCTTGGGTAACGACGTGAGCACTACCTGAGGTTGTGGCCACAGAGGTAGATGGCCGAGAGGAGATGGAGGTGGAGAAAGATGTGTCATAAGAAGGGCGAAGATTAGGATGTTTCTGCCAGCAGTGGTCAACAGAATGGTCAGAATGACCATAGTGAGAGCAGAGGAATCTGGACGAACCGCGCTCGCCAGACTTGCTATGGCCACTAGGGCCACCCCGCTGAGCTTGGTAAGAATATGAGTCCTGTGGAGGAGGGGAGGAAAACAGAGGCCGCTGGAGCAGCGAAGTAACATCGGCGATTCGAGCCGCAGTGGCATCCAAGGTGGGAGACTCTACTTCACCCAAGATCTGCTGGCGGATCATATCAAAAGACTCGGGGAGTCGGAGAAGATAACAAACAACCAGGAGCTCCTGGAAGTGTCTGTGCTACTCGACCAAGTCTGCGGAGAAGGGGCGACTCTGGAGGATCTCGGCGCCAAGAGCTTGAACTTGCTGATAAGCCGCAGTAGGAGACATGGAAGGACGAGCGAAGAGGTCCGCATAGAGAGTATAAATGCATGATTTCTGTGCCCCCTTCGAGTAGAGAGCAGCAAGGTGAAGCCATGCGGCCTTGACCGTCTCATCATGGCATATGACGGGAAGGCATTCATCAGAGAGGCTGTTTGCCAGCCAAGTGCGGACAAGTACATCACTCGCATCCACGTTCTCAAATTGAGCAGAGTCTGAAGGAGGAGGGTCATCAGTGAGGTGATGACGTTTGCGCTGAGAGTGAAGGAGAAAGGTTAAAGAGACACTCCAATCCGGATAATTGGAAACAACAAGTTTAAAATCCGTGCCAAGGTTTCCGGAAGGAGGAGGAGGAGGTGGAGCCGGATTGGCGACAGGGGTGGTGGCAGTTGAAGTCTCAGAAGGAGCCATAGGAGAAAGGAACGGGAAGCCGCGCGGTTAGGAAACAAGCCGTGTAGTTAGGAGATAGGAGCTCTGCACCGGTTAGGAAACAGGAGCTCGGCAGCGGTCACGATGTCAGACACCCGCGGCAAGAATAGCCACGACCAAGCTTCAGAAAAAAGTAGAGGGAAAGAAGTCGAGCAGCTAAAAGGTAGCCCGCACGAACAAAAGGACAATCCACTTGGAGACAAATAGATCGTGGCGACAGATCGCGACGATAAGATGGGGAAACAAAGAGGTCGCGCACACACAGGGCAACGACAAGAAGAGAAGGAAGCCGCGCGAACAAGGCACAAACCGGCGAAAGAAACAAGCCACGAGGACAGGTCGCGAGAAGAGGCAAGCCGCGCGGTTAGGGAACGTGGTTAGAGAGGCCGGACAGAATCAGGAGGAGATCGAGTCCTCTGATACCATGTGAATATAGCGAACAAACGACTAAAAAACAAGCCAGAAACTTGAATAATTGAAATTTTTATTATTCAAAAAGATATCATTTACAAAGGTATGGCCTCCCTTTTATAGAATGGAGGAGAGAAGAGAGAGTACAAACTAACAATATGGGACTAAAGCTATACAAAATCTGAGCGGCTAGAACAGCAGACCAAACAGGCCACGCAGTTAGACAGTGTGCTAACCGCTCGGCAATACCAGAAGCATGAGAGAGGGAGAGATACGGTAGGAGACCGCTAGACCGCCTGGTTTCCAAGCCACCAGAGATAAACCGCCAGAATGCCGGACTACAAAAAGCAACAGCCTGGATATCAAACCGCTGGAGAGAATCTGCTAGACCGCATAGTCTACATCCCCCAGGCTCAAACCGCCAGACCTCCCGGTCTCATACTTCAACAACTTTTAACCCAAGCTTTTCTGAAATGGAAGGGGGGCCGTAAATTTATAGGAAAATTTCTCTTAGTGGTCACCCCCTGGGTCACGCTCGGGGAGGGCGTATCAGGGGGCATGACAGGCATGGAAATTGACCTCGGGCTCTGGATTCTAGCAGGAAGGATGATTGCTTCTGTATGATGGCTTACACGCCCTGGGACACGGACATATAGGGGGGAGTGACACGTACGTCAAGTCTTAATCATTGGTCAGAAATCCGTCATTCTTGAAAAAGGGGGTAGTCACGCCCTGGTCATGCCCGTGGAGGGGGGCGTAGCAGGTACAGTTGGTATGCTGAGTTGAAATTGCATTTAATGTGGTGGTATACTTCTGGCAGAGGGAGACATGCCCATGTCATGCCCGGGGACACGCCCGGGGAGGGCATGTCAGGGGGGTGTAACAGCTGTTTTTCCTATTATTTGTCCTTTGTCAGCAGGATTCCTCAGGATCTGGTAACACGCCCTATGACAAGCCCATGGAGGGTGTGATAGGGGGGCGTGTCGGGTCAATTTTGGCCAATTTTTAGGAAACCTACAAAAAGAGAGGAAAATGTTAGTGGGAATAATATTTACCTAAGAAAGATAAAAATGTGCTTATAAAACAAGATAAACATGATAAAAACAAGGAAATACACCCTAATAGCTTAGACTACAAAACGTACTATCACTTCCTCATGGAGAACAAATTCTCAAGGGGGAAGATAGACAAGACCCTATTCCTAAGGCAATATCTGGGTAAGATAATCATAGTTCAGATCTATGTAGATGAGATCATCTTTGGATATACTGATGACAACCTTTGCAGGAAGATTGCCAAACTTATGCAGGGGAAGTTTGAGATGAGCAGTATGGGTAAACTTAAGTACTTCTTGGGTCTCCAAGTAAGACAAACAGATGATGGATTGTTCATATCCCTGTCTAAGTTCACTAGGGAGTTAATAATGAAATTTGGTATGGAGAATTCCTCCACCATAAGAACTCCCAGGGGGTCAAGTAAGCCCATATGCAAATATGAAGCAGCGAAACCTGTTGATGAAACTTTGTATAAGGGGATAATTGGTTCCCTTCTCTATCTAACTACACGTATGCTAGACATCATGTATGCTACATGTGTTTGTGCTAGGTATTAGGCTTGCCCCCAAAGAATCTCATTACTCTGCTGCAAAGAGTATTCTGAGGTGTCTTAAGGGCACAGCAGATCTTGGCTTATGATACCCTAGGAATGGGGAGTTTGAACTAACTGGCTATTTAGGTTCAAACTTTGTAGGCTACAAAGAGGACAGGAAGAGAACTTCTAGTACT
Organism: Platanthera zijinensis; assembly: GCA_039513925.1. Taxonomy (NCBI): domain Eukaryota; kingdom Viridiplantae; phylum Streptophyta; class Magnoliopsida; order Asparagales; family Orchidaceae; genus Platanthera; species Platanthera zijinensis. The sequence continues at coordinate 2,550,268 of CM077078.1, read as the reverse complement.
TGTCAATTCCTGGGTGGAAGACTAGTTTCATGGAGCAGCAAGAAGCAAACTATTATTGTAATTTAAACTACAGTGTTAGAGTACATCTCAGTAGGTAGCTTTTGTACTCAGTCATTGTGGATCCAGCATCAACTCTAGGACTACAACCTTCAGATAAGTAGAAGTCCTTTATTTTGTGATTCCACTAGTGCTATTTCAATTACTAGGAATACTGTCTCATATAGTAAGACTAAGGACATTGAGATCAAATATCATTTAATTAGGGAGCATGTTGAATGTGAAGATATCAACCTTGAGTTTGCCCCAAACGACAAGCAAGTTGATGACATCTTCACTAAGCCACTAGATGAAGCAAAGTTTAACACCTTCAAGATTGAGGTGTGTATGTTAAACCTGGTATAGCTTCTGTTGCTCCTCATTTAGTTGCAGGTAATTTTGTATCTTGCATATGGAATTGTTATTAAGTAAAATGAAGACTCTTCAAGTGATATACATTTAGTGGCATCATGGTTAACTACTGTCCAAACTGGTATAGACTAGATTATCTACAAAGGAATATGACAGATGATGCATCAGTTGAGGGGGATCATGTCCAAAACTGCTTCAGCACTATCATGAGGATCAACTACTGCCTAGTTATAATCAAAAAGGGGGAGCAGATGATCAGAACCTTTCTTTCTGTTTGTTGAAGTCAAAAAGGGGGAGGAAAAGATGATCAGGTGTTTGATCAAGGTTGGTAGCAGCAATTCAGGGGGAGCAGGTGTGGTAATGTTCACCAAGCATGCAAGGAGGTGTGGTAACTATAGAATAGATCATTCTCTAGTTATATGCTTTTTAAATTCTTATTGCTATTATTACTGTGTATGTCATTGACTCATTTTCTTAAGGGTTTTGACTTCATCAAATAGAGGGAGACTATTGGGTCAATTGCCCACAATGTCTTAGATTTGAGGAAGTCAATCTTGTCAATGATTTGCATAAAGTTGTATTTGATGAGTTCCTGATGTCATGCATGCAGGGAAGTCCTAGAAATAATGATGGGACTGGTAGCCTAAGTGGCTAGGTCAGGTAAACACTTACCTAAGATGTGGATAGACAGAAATCTATCTAAGTCCAAAGGCATTGAGTGAAGGTTACTCACTCAACGCCAGATGACTTATAGCGCTGAGTGGAGCCTATATAGTTAAAGCAAAAGTAGTAGAAAGCTGAGAAAGTGGCAAAGTCCACAGGCATTGAGTGAATTCACCTCACTCAATGCCATACAGTAAAAGGCTGTGAGACAGACTAATGTAGTAACAACCTAGGAAGAAACATACACAGAAATTTGGCTAAGTCCAAATGCGTTGAGTGTAGCTTACTCACTCAATTCTAGATAAACAGAATAAATTATATTAAGTAGTTTGGCGTTGAGAAGAGCTTACACATTCAACGCCAAAGAGCAGAAAAATCTGGCTAAGGCAGAAAGCGTTGAGTGAGACATGCTCACTCAACGCCCTCAATGCAATGATTCAGAAAATCTAGCTAAAGAAAAAAAGTGTTGAGTGAGGCATGCTCACTCAACGCTCTCAATGCTTAAGAGGCTAAAGAAGCAGGAAATTGATTAAGGCAGAAAGCATTAAGTGAGGAGTTCTCACTCAACTCTCTCAAAGCCTAAAATACAAAAAGCATGGTTAAGGAACAGGGAGTTGAGTGAGGCATGCTCACTCAATGCTCTCAACGCCAAGCATATAGAAAAGGCGGAAGTATAAGCTAAGGCAAAAAGCATTGAGTGTGCCTTGCTCACATAACACTGTCAATGCCTAGATAGATAGAATTCTGTCTAAGTGCCTTGGCATTGAGTGAAGCTCATTTGCTCAATGCCTATTCTACTTATGATTGATTTTGGCTAAGTACACAAGTGTTGACATCGGCAAAATCAGCAAAATCGACAGAGTCAACTAATTTCAAATCAAGTACGGAGAACCTACAGAACACGACAAACTCTGCCGAGAAGCTACTATACGTCGTCTTCCGTTAATGCAAGGTGCACCTGGAAGCAGCAGGTGTGCCCTACTGTTTTTTAAGAGTCGTTGATCGGCAAAATATAAAAGGAAGAGATTGGCCAAGACGCAAAACCACTTTGAGGGCTTCATTGATTTCAAAAAGGTTATAGTTGGACTTCATCTTCCTCACCATTACTGCTGAGAAAAAGCTTGAAGTCTTCCTACAAGAACCAAAAAGTTAAGTGAGATGTTGCATCTTCATCTGCTAAAGCATAATCAAAAATATTTTTGATAGAGAAAGAGAGTATATCCATCATTCTCTAGTTGGCTCAGTTGGCTGATTGAAGTACTCAAGTTCATCTTCTTCTTCAGCAAGATTAGAATCTTCATTCTAAAACTCATCCAACAGAGGAAGAACTTCTTCCTGCTGCTGTGAAGTAAGATAGTGCTAAGATATCTCAGCCCTAGTTGTTGACACAGAAAAACAATTCGGTGTCAAATTTAATAAATCACCTTTCTCCTTATAGGATCCAATTTGATCTAAGTGTAGGGGTCTTCAAGCATATGGTAGGGCAATCTTTCCTGAAGTATAGGAGAGGTAAAACTCTCTGATTTGTAGGATTCTGCTAGATCTGGGCTGTAGGACTTGGTATCAAGTCTGAGGTAGGTGAGTCATTCTCACTGAGTTGTAGGGCACTTGTGCCTGAGCTGTAGGATACTTAGTGGATCTGAGGTAGGGCTTAATAGCCTGAGCAGTAGGAGAGTCTTTCTCTCAAAGGTAGGATCCCTAGTGGATCTGAGGTAGGGTTATCCTCACCGCCTGAGTCTAGGGCCTTTGGCCTGAGGTAGGTGATCTGCTGATCATTGAGTTGTAGTCCCTTGTGGCTAAGTTGTAAGTCATGGAGGGGACTGAGATGTCCAGAGGGATCTGAGGTGTAAGATCTTTGGAGCACTGGTTTGGAGAAGTGCCTTGACTAATAGGAAGTTGGCAAGATGGAAGGAGAGTGGATATACCCAAAAGTTGGGAACCACTATAAATCTGTGTGTGATTTTTGTGATGTTTTCTTTGTGCAGGTACTTGAAAGCTAATTACAGACAACACACTAAGTACTAAGGAAGATAAAATTAAAAGCTAATAATATAGGTAAGACACCCTATTCACCCCTAGGTTGTAAGCTACCTTGAAAACAAAGACTTTCATCATCATCTATAGAGAATTGGGAATTTAACCCATCCACTGCATAGTATTTCATACTCTCATCCAGTTCTATTGCTCACCGAACCATGTCCGCAAGGTCATACTGTACCTCTGTCTAGTTCAGGCACGCTTTAGCAGTAGAATTCTTGTGAACACAATAAATCTCTAAGGCCTCTAACTCTTGGATCAAGCGTTGATCATGCATCTGCAACCAACTTTCCCTTACCGGAGTCCGTCGATGCAAGGCATTTGCGACCACATTTCCCTTTTCGGGAGTATATTATATCTGGAAGGTGTAGTCCCCAAAGAACTCCATCGACCTCCGTTGCCGCATATTTAGATCATTCTGATCTACTAAGTATTTTAGGCTCTTATGGTCTGTGAAGATGTCAACTTTCTCGCCATAAAAATAATTACACCATAGTTTAAGTGCAAAAAACATAGCCTCCAATTCCTGGTCGTGGACTGGATAATTCCGCTCATGCACTTTCAACTGGCGTGTGCCATAAGAAATGACTTTTCCAAACTGAAGAAGAACGCAGCCTAAGCTGCTACCTGAAGCATCACTAAAAATCTCGTAGCCGTTTGTACCACATGGCAAACTCAAAATAGGCGTCGTGGTCAAACGACTCTTTAGCTGTTCAAAAGCTCGCGTGCACTGAGGCATCCAAAAGAACTTCTGATCTTTCCTCATCGGTGTAGTGAGATGTAAGGCTATTCGTGAAAAGTTCTCTACGAAGCGCCTATAGTAGCCAAGAAGCCCAAGGAAACTCCTGACTTCTGCTACTGAAGACAACATATGCCACTCTTATATCACAACTATCTTCGTCAAATCCACCACAATACCTTCCCCACACACCACATGGCGAAGAAAATCCACTAATGACAGCAAAAACTCGCACTTTGAGAACTTGGCATAAAGCATGTTTCTCCTCAGGGTGTGCTGTCACAACTCACATTTTCTACAAATTTAAATGTATTACAAAGTAAGAGAAAACACGTGCCGTGATGCCACTCCGTGTAGGAGATAACTGCGGACGTTCAGGAAAACACCAATCCTAACACAGTTAATGAAAATAGTAAGTTATGATGTGAGAAAATAATGTTTTAAGTTATGTTTTGGATGGTCGTATCACTCGACTCAGTGGATCAACAAGTCCACAATTGAAAATATTGTTATACTCTGCGCAACAAAGTTTCTTTATATTATTTGACAACGTACATGAGAAAAAACATCCATATAGGACAACTCATGGTATGCAAAACTCTAGATTTAGTATAAGTATGGAAATTAGTTTGTACATTCAATAAGATATAGTGACTTTAGATTTTAGAAAATATTATGCATGAGATAGAAGTAATACTTTTATAATTTAAAATATCTAACATGCAACCTAGCATAAAATCTTCCCAGAGAGCAAGTAAATCAACACAATCATATAGAAGAGGCTTAGCAGCTAGAAAGTATTTAACATTAAACAAAATCCAGTGGGCGTCAACAACCTAACACGAACCCACTAAAGTATATGTATGTCTGAACAAGAGTAAAACAACACTCTACCTTATAATCGGTGAGGAAAAGAGACAACTGTAGCCACCCGTCAAAAAAACAAACACTAGCCGCTCAACCGGCTACATCTCCAAACCTAAGGCATTCAAATAAAGAACACTTAGGCAAGAATAAAAATACAAGTGGCAAACAAGATTAAAGAGGTTAGCAATAAATAAAAAAGAAATATTAGGGTTACTAACCCATCATCAGAAAACTGACAAAACTCAGCAAATTAATCATATGACTAAGGTAAAAGATTACTTATTGAGTTCAAAACTAACAAAGTTACGCCAAGTGCGAAACGAAGCCATACTTCGAGAATATCCGCAAAAGTAAGCAGAAAGAAATATACTTGTACAATATGAGGAAAGAGACTTATTAAACTCTACTCATGTGAATCATTAAAACTCCTAAGAAATGGTCTTGAGTCGGTGGCCACATTGTCCAACCCGAACTTACAGACCAAAAATATCTCAAGAAGGTACTGTGGTTGTGGCAACATTGTACAACAAAGCCAGGTAGTTAAATTGTCTCAACAAGGCATTAGGGTGGTGGCCTCAATATCCAACTCAATCCATCAAACCAAACATATAAACAAGGTACTGTGGTGATGACCACTTTGTCTAACTTAACCCCACAGTCCAAAAAAAATCTAGTAGTGTATTGATTCACAATTTGGAACTAGGTTGGTGGTCCTTTATCCATTGCAAAACCAAAGGCCACAACTAAACACCCACAAACATCAGTAGAACTCTAACCAAAACACTAGATCTCTCCATAACAAAAGGGAAGAAATAATCCCAAAAGAAAACAATCTTAAGCCATACACGATGAATTAGACCCAATTCAGTGAAATTTTCTAAGCCCCTTATGATTCGTCGAGTTTACTCGATGAATATTGTAGATACACGATGAATTTCACTTAGCAATATCAATTATCTTATTACACAGTGAATCTGCTAAATTATCCCAAGTCCACGGAAAAGCGGCAAGTCATCTCGATACCACGTTGAGTGCATTAAACGCACTCAACGCTAACTAGGCAAGCTCAATGATTCTTCCTTCACTCAACGCCGCGTTAAGTTCACTTAACGCTTTTGACTTAGTCTCATAGACAACTCAACGCCAAGGCTTCACTCAACGCCATACCACTCAATGTCAAGGCTTCACTCAACGTCGTGTTGAGTTACACAACAATTCTGCCTTAAGATCCAAAACATCACTCTACGACTCAATGCCAAGCTAGCATTACTCGACGAATTTGACTTGGACTAAAAACTCACTCAATTCTATCAGTGCCAGGTCTAATTCACTCAACGCCAAGTCTTATACTCGACGATCCCAACGCCTAATACTTGACAAATTGGACTTAACTCAACACCAAACTGATATTCACCGACTCAATGACTAATACTCGATGAATTCAGCAACACTCAACGCTGAGCATTACCCATCGAAATTTCAACGGATACTCAATGAATTTGACTCTGCTCCTACTAATACTCGCCAAATTTTACTTGGACCAATCTCAACCTATATCTGACGAATTCTACCTACAATATTCGACGAATTTTAACTTGACCTAATTGTTATACCACAAAATTTGGCTTAAGTTAGCAGTTCACTACCCGACTGATTATCCTAGCCTAACAGCTATGTGTGACAGAAATACTGTAGATTAATCCCATAATCCATGGATTCACCCGACTATTACCTACAAGATCAACTAGGCCAAATAGGCTAGAAATCTACATTGACTAGCAGGTCGGGAAAGACCGAACCTGACGTTACACCGAAATACTAAGGAGGAAAGGATAGAAGCAGAAAATACACCATGAAAGGAAAACTTGGCAAGGGGAAGAAGTCACCACTTGCCTCGATCTTGCAGAAATCCGACCACACAACCACTCCTCTTCACGGATCAGATCGCAAGAACACCTAAACAACCAATCCTGAAACTTTTCAGGATGAAGGAGGGTCAAAAAAAATTTACCAACACCAAAAATTTCAAGAAATAGGAAAATCTCACCGTAGTAAAATAGATCTTGGTGAGAGCTATCCAGATCTACTCTCCGACGATGATTTTGAGCACCAAAGCTCCTACAATCGGCGGTCGAAAGACTAGATGTGTCCGCCATTCTCGCTCTTTCGTAAACAGGCCGACGGTTTCAGGAAGAAGATGATGAATATGGTTACGTCTAATTACAAGGCTATTTAAAGAGGATTAACAGTATAATATATTATTATTATTATAATTTAAACATCTGATTGACCAAAACTCACACTAACTCAGATTTCTACGAAAATCGCACCGTAGCTAGGTATCGACGCTACGAATCCAACGACGTAGTCGAAATCGAAATCTGACAAACAAAACTTGTGTAAACACTCCCCTAAGTTAAAATACAACATTCCAAAAAGGCTTCGTCGTGTTCCAAAACGAACCCCAGCTCGCAAGGGAATATCAAAACTCACAAGAAATTGCCATTCTAATATTCTAAGTCAAAACCCCGAGTACAAATGAGCAAAAAGCCACACTCCAAACATAGCACCCGTGAATCAAGCATCAAAGTAACGCCCTGACGTCAAAATACGTCACTAAAGAATTTAAAGAAATCTTGGAAAACCAGGGGCATTACAGCCACTCCCACTAAAAGAAAGTTTCGTCCCAAAATTTTACGAACAAAATATTCCACTATGGATAGAAAATAATCAAAGATTATGGAATAGAAACACATACCGAAAGAAATTAGGAGAATAGATGAGGAAGAGCCTCCCGCATAGCTGACTCCAACTCCCAAGTAGCACTTTTCACGTCTTATTTCCGCCACAAAACTTTAACCATTTGTATGGTCTTCCTTCACAACACTCGATCTTGAGTATCCAGAATGCGAATGGCATCTCAACATAAGAAAGGTTAGGCTCCAACTAGGGCACATAATTAAGAATCTATCGGTCGATAAGCACACACTTCCGCAGCTGGCTTACGTGAAACCCATCATGCACACCAGGATAACATACGCAAAAATTGTAACGCCCCTGGTTTTTGAATGTTTAGTTTAATTCTTTTTTGATGTGTTTTAGGCGTCTGGGCATTATGATGGTGCGGATTTTGGCAAGTGTCGTTGTTAGAGTGTGGTTTTGGTCTTTAGGATTTCTGTGTGGCTGGGTTTTAGCCTGTTTGCAAGACTCCCTCGCGAGCCGGGTATGTTTTGGTGACTCGGTGGAGCCTTTTTGGGAATGCTTGCGTTTTGGCTTCAGGAGGGGTTTTTCCGAGTTTGGTTTGTCGGATTTCTATCACGGCTTCGCTGTTGGATTCGTAGCCTCGTTATTTAGCTATGATGTGAATTTCATGAATTTACGAGTTTTTTTGGATTTAGGGTCATTTTGGTGTTGTTTAATAAATTAATAATATATTAAATTATATTTATAAGTATATATAGTCACATCAAAACCCTACTCGCTTACTATTCATCATCTTCCCAAACCCGATGACGCAATTTTCGTGGAAGAGGAGCGGCCACTTCAAACTTTTTGCTGGAGATTTCGGGAGATTGAGTGGTCAGCTTCGTGAAAAAATTAAAGATTTAGAAGGCTCTTGCTGAGGGCTACACGATCGTGGTAAGTTTTCCCTTATTCCTTGATTTTTATACATTAGGGTTAGCGATTTTGACCCCCATTCCCCTCAAAAAGATTCAGGAAACATTGCTAGGGCAGTTTCACGGCCGATCTTGGATGCGGTGAGAGTTGGTCGTATTTCTCCGAAGATTCGAGGCAAGTGGAATTTATCCCCTTGCATGTACCTTCTAGATTTATTTTTTTCCTTCTTTTCCTCCCCCCTCAGAAGGTAGGGGTAGTGTAGAATGAACACTAGTAGAATCCCTCCAGGTTAGGGCAAGATTTCGGCCGGTACATGGAATTTCGGTTTAGTTGTTAAGGAAATTTTGGCGTATGTCGACAAGTAAAAATCGAGGAGTTCCTGTCTGAGTTCGTAGGTTTTAGTAGTGTTTTTTGGCGAGTATCGCTGAGGAATTCGTCGAGTATAGGGTCGTCGAGTATAGGATGCCTCTTATCCTAAGTGTTTTTTTACAATTATCGCCAAGCAATTCGTCGAGTGTAATCAATCGTCGATTATGGTAAAGTTGCTAAGGAAAATTCGGCATGTATCGTAGGCGTTCGTCGAGTATCATTAGTTTATTTCCTCCGAATAGCATAGAATTCATCGAGTATTGTTGAGATTCTTCGGGTAAACTCGTTGAATTGGCCAGTACTTTGGATTTTTCGCCGTTTTTGTCTGATTCATCGAATTTGATCCTTAAGGTTTATTTTGGGTATTTATGTCTCGTTTGTTGTGGGAAGTATTTAGACTTTGGTATTTGGGTTTTGCTGGGTTTTAAGGTTGTGTTTTACAGCTAGATCGGTAGTGGATAATGGACCGCCAATTGAATGTCGAATCGTGAATCATTGCACGTGGTAGTTTGTTTTGGGTCTCTGTTGACAGGATGTTTAGGTGTGTTGGACCTTGTGGCTGCCACCATGGTGCCTCTGAGACATTTGGGTCTGGTAGTTTGGTTTTGTATGTTTTGGTCGCCGACACAGATTCGTGGTTTTTACTAGTGTTAATGATTCTCATGTTTGGGACTGTATAGTTCCTTTTCCTCTTATAGTGTTGGATTTTGTTGGTTGTTTGCTTCTGCCGGTTTCAGCGAAGCATGGTAACTTCTCAAACTTGGTGAATTTTTCTCATTTTACTGACGATTTTTTCTTACTTGTCTCTTTTGTTGATTATACTAGCTGAGGATGTCAGCATTTCTCTTAGTATGGTTTGGTAACCCCTTCTGTTTTAATTTGTTTATATCTAATTGATTCATTTTGCCACTTGTATTTTCTTACTGAGGTATTATGTCTTTGAATGCCTCAGGTTTAGAGTTGTAGCTGGTTGAGCGGCTAGGTTGGTATTGCTAGTGGACTGTTGTGTTGCAGAGGTTTTCCTCATCCTTGTGATGTAGTTTATTATTGCTTCTTGTTTGTACAGACATACATGCTCTCCTGTGGGTTTGTGTCAGGTTATTGATGCCCACTGTTGGATTTCTTTTAAAATGCACTTTGCTAAGCTGCTAGTTTAACATCTTTATGATTGTTTTACTTGCTTTATAAGGAATGTCTTATGCTAGTTTGCATGTTAGATATTTTAATTATAAAAAGCATTACTACTATTCTTTCATTCATGTCATCTTTCTAAAACCAAAGTCACTATCTTCTAGCTAACGTAAAGACTATTTTCTTACTTATACTAAACCAAGAGTCTTGTATACTAAGAGTTGTCCTTTCGGGATATTTATACTCTTGTAGGGTGTTAATCAACATAATCAAATTATTTTCTGCAGTGTATAACTATATTTTTCTAGTGGACAAGTTGATCCATTAGAAAGAGGGATACGACCATTTAAACTTAAACTAGATTTCATTCATAACAATATCTGAATTCGATTTAAGTAGTAGAGTTTGGAGTCTTGCCTGAGCGTCTTTAGTTATCCCCTGCATGGATCGGCATTACGACACGTATTTTCCCTTACTCTGATTTAATTTTAATGTTGGGAAACTGCGTGTTGTGATAGTTTGTATCATAGGGATGGGTTGTTAGATAATTGGTCGAGCAACCATCTCTGGTTATTGTTAGTTGTCTAGTGTCATTTCATTCACACACTGATGTGTCATTAGTACGTCTTGGTTGAAGCACAAACACTACACTCATAACATGATAAGAAGTATACATGGCATATTATGTAGTATGGGATGCATACTACGTGTTTGTATATGGATGCACCATAGTTGGCAACATGTGATGGCTTTATAGTATGGGATGCATAACCACCATCACATGGATGCCCATTAGCACATTTTCTCTTTCGTTGCATGAGATGTTATGTAATATGGGATGCATAATATTTCATGTGTACGCCGCTCATAACATGCATTAAGGCATTTATTAGAATGCATAGTTGAACATGCATGTCATAACATAGCATTAACACACTTGTCAAGCTAAAGGTTTACATGATGACATATGCACACACATGGTTTTAAAGTAAAAAGAATAAGAATTCATGCAATCATGGTCTATGGACTTGAGTTAATTGGATGACGGTAAAACTTCTTAAGTTAAACATGCCATCATTGTTGAAAATCCCAGAGCAAGTTAGCAGCTTTAGCAAGTACTTAAGCATGTATTGTTTCGACTGTGTTGTTTGGTTCTAGTAGTTGGGCTAGGTTTTGATTAGTTTTTTGTAGTTCTTTTAGTATGGCTCCTAAGCGCGTAGCGACTAGGTCGATTCCCTAGTAAGAGGGCGAGTATTCGGGCGCGTAGAGCGATGCGGTGATCGAAATTCTGTGTCAAAGTAATAAGACATTGTCTAGACTAATGGTGGAGATGCAAGCCCAGATCCACACGTTATTATTTTTTATGTTAGGACAACTATCGAGTGTGCAGGACCCTGTTGTGGGTCTAACTATTCCTATTCCCTTTGATCCTCTGGTGCCTCCGGCCTTGTTGCCACCAGAGATGACTTTTATCTCGCATTTCAAGCGATTAGTACCTCCTTTGTACGATGGTCAAGCAGATTTCATAGCTTTGGACGATTGGCTTATAGCAATCGAGGAGATGTTCTCATACTCAGGAGTTTCTGTTGATCAGTGAGTAATGATTGCTGCGTATCAGCTTAAGGGCTTGGCAAAGAGTTACTTTGGAATCTTTTAAAGAGCTGATGTCTAAGAAGTTTTTGCCTTTAGTTGAGCGAGACCGTCTGATGAATGACTTTCTACACTTAAAGCAAAGAAAACTCACTGTGAGTGAGTATGAGGTGGAGTTTAGTAAGCTGAGCCGGTTTGCCCCGGATATAGTTGTCTCTGAAGCCAGCAGCTTTAAATGTTTTTGGGTGGTCTAAGGAGTGACATCCAGCAGTTAGCTAGTGCATACGGATCATCAAGTAAGGCTTAAGTGGTAGAGGCCGTGTTGAAGGTCAGGGCGATTTATAATGCCAAGAATAGTGGCAAGCAAATGAGCAAAGATAAGAGAAAGTCTGTTGAGGGCAAGAGTCTTCGAGAATCCAGTTTTGCTTCAAGGAAGAAAAGAAAAGAAGCATGTTGTTTCTATGGCCGATCGGGCCATCCGTTCTAGAACTGTTTTAAGAGGATAGGAGCCCAGAAGAAAGAGTAGGTACACGTGATCCAAAGTGTTCCTAAAGGGGATTTAGTTTGTTCTGCGTATAAGCGAAAGGGGAACAACGCTGCCCATTGTTGGGTTAAGAAAAGAGGTTGCTTTTAGTGCAGACCAGAAGGACATTTCAAGTTATAGTGCCCGCAGGCTCAGCCCCTATTGCAACCAGTTCCACTTCAGTCTTTGACACCGCCGCAGAAGTTGGAAAAGGGAAAGGGCAAGATGAACGTGGTATCGTTAGAGGAAGCTTAGACGTCTAATCAACTGTTATCAGGTTTGATCCTTGCCTAGTTTTAGCTTTAAGTTTGTAGTTATAGTATAGACGTTCGTTTCCTTAGTGGTGTAAGCAATTTTTGTAGGAACGTTTAAGGTAAAGAACCGCTGGGAGTGTGTTCTGTTCGGTTCAGGTGCTACCCACTCATTTGTGGCTAGGGCTTTCATAGAGCATCATCGTTTGACTCTCGATTGGGTTGGTGACTTGTTTAGTATCAAGTTTCCCTCTAGTGATTTTGTGGTATCATACCAAGGTATTCATAGTTGTCTGATTGTATTAGGTGATTTTCTAGCGGTTGCTGATTTGAAGGTGATAGACCTGGAAGAGTTTGATGTGATCTTGGGCATGGACTAGCTGTCTAAGCATGATGTTGTTAACCAGTGCAAGGTTAAGCACTTGGACTTTAAGATGGACAACGGTAAACCCATGACTGTTTATGGCTATCCGCGCCAAGTTCTCTGATTATTTCTACGGTATGTGCTCATAAGATTTTATATTCTGGCTGTTTTGCATGTTTGGTTTTAGTTTTGGAGACCAATGTGGTTTTGCCATATTTAGATGAGATCCTCGTCGTGCGTGAGTTTCCTGATGTATTTCCTGATAATCTTCCCGGTCTTCCGCCTGAGAGAGATGTGGAGTTCGTCATAGATCTAGAGTTGGGTACCCGTCTTATTATAAAACCGCCGTACCGTATGGCCCCGCGTGAGTTGGTGGAGTGGCATACCCAGATGGATGAGTTGCTTCAGAATGGTTTTATTAGGCCGAGTTCTTCATCTTAGGGTGCTCTCATTTTGTTTGAAAAGAAAACAGATGGATTAATGAGGCTGTGCATTGATTATAGAGAACTGAACAAGGTGGCTATCAAGAACAGGTATCCCTTGCCAAAAATTTATAATTTGTTTGACACGTTGCGTTGCAGTTCTTTGTTTTCGTAGATTGACCTTCGTTTAGGCTACCACCAGTTGAGTATTTGAGAGACGGATATTTCACAGACCGCTTTTCATTCCAATCACAGACATTTTGAGTTCTTGGTGTTGTCTTTTGGTTTGACGAATGCACCCTCTTCCTTTATGGATATGATGAACAGAGTGTTCAAGGATTTTCTAGACCCTTTCATGGTCATGTTTATAGACGATGTTCTAGTGTACTCCCGCAGTGCTCTGGAGCATGCCCAGCACTTGTAGCTAGTTTTCTTTGATTTGAGGAAGCATAAGCTATTTTCTAAGTTGAGCAAGTGTGAGTTTTCATTACCTCAGGTTTCCTTCTTGGGTAATGTGGTTAAAAGGACAGATTTTTTGTTGACCAAGAGAAGATAGTTGGTGCTATGGATTGGAATAGGCTTGCCACTCCCAAAGAGATAAGGAGCTTCCTAGGGCTGGCTAGCTATTATAGATGGTTTGTAGAGGTGGGGTTCTCTACGTTGTCTGAGCCATTGACTAAACTAACGCAGAAGAATGTAGCTTTTGTCTGGAGCGATAGGTGCGAGGAAGCTTTTCTGAAATTGAAGAGGAGATTGGGCACCGCTTCGGTGTTGACCTTGCCTACCGAAAGGATAGAGTATAATATTTATGTGGACGCATCACACGTGGGACCTCGTTGCGTGTTGATGCAAGAGGGAAAATTAATAGCGTATGGGTCGAGTCAGTTAAATATTCTTGAAAGGAATTACCCTACGCATGATTTAGAGTTCGCAGCTGTGATTTATGCCTTGAAGATGTGGAGGCACGTATTATATGGGGCATTGTGTAAGATTTACACGGATCATAAGAGTTTAAAGTACGTTTTCACTCAGAAGGAATTGAACTTGCGCTAGCGGAGATGGTTAGAATATGTTGCAGATTATGATGTTGAGATACAATACCATCCGGGCAAAGCTAATGTTTTAGCTGATGCATTGAGTAGAAAGAAAGCTAAAATCTTTAATCTTTCTGTGGATTATCTAGTTGAGGAATTCCTTGTAACACCCCCATCCGTCGAATGCAATATAACAAAAGGTCTAGCTGGAACTCGACGCCATATACCACGGACAGTCGGAAGTGTTACATAAGAATATCAAAAACTCAACTACTCGTCCTAACACAGAGCATTCTAGCGGAAGCTTTTAAACAGTTAGAGAGAACCCAAGATTAGCACAACACTAGCATGAATGTCCACTTATCACCATAGGAATGAAATACAATAAATACACAAATGAGTACTTTGCCTTATGGCCTTACAAATGTTCACTTGACAATATAATGTTTTCTATACATGGGCTTACAGGCCGGCCATACATAACAATAGTAAAACAACAGTTCGCCTTGGCCTTCGAGGGCCAGCTCAGCAACTTGGGCTTCGGCCCGCTATTCGGCGCTTGGTTCCGTAGCACCTGCAAGCAACATTCCACCGTATGGTGGCAAACAAAGCAACAGTCAGCTAAAGATGACAAAATTATAACGACCCTGCCCCTTACTCGGGATGGCGGTGCTCCTTCCCTGCAATTCATTAGCCAAGCTAAACAATTAAGTACATAAGTATATTTTGCCACAGGCGTAGTCTCGCTCGGCCAAACACCCCGTGCACTCAGGGAAGATTCTCGGTGAATCCAGTCAATTCTGTGGCTTCACCACCATCCTCGGGATGGCAAACATTGTGAGCATTTTTGTGTCTTTCGACCGCAGTCCAAGACTCCCGACTATGCCAACGGCCAGTTCCACTTAAGGGCCTCTAGCACCGAACCGCAAAGCCCAGGTCCGTTTCCATCTGCCCGTTGCTCACTCCGCCTAGTCACATTAAGACGTACGCCGGGGCCAAGATTCACCCGGATCCTAATTCATTCCCAAACATCACATAACCCAGTTTTGTTCAAGGCTGACTCCCTGGCCACCAAGTTAGCAAAATCACATTTCCGCCAAGTTTTCCTGGTGTGCCTTGGAGTTAATCCCAAAGGATCCCTGCTGCAATCTACCGCGTAGAAACCTGAAAACACAACACACTGAGTCTTCTCCGGCAATCCATACAACATGCAACATAACCAATCCAGACAACCACGTCCGGGTAGGTTTCACACATAATGCCTAGGTCCGTACTTCGATTCCGGACTCTACATGCAACACAAGGGGGGCTATTCACATCTACCACAAGGAATACCATGCACTCACCTCACACTCGCGGGAGCGGGTTTCCTTTGTAAAAAAAGAAAAGGACTTCACATGTCCAAGTGGAGAATCGTTACCCTTGAAGTCTGCTTTGGCGCCATTAAAAACTAGCCTGATGAATGGCTTCACAAGGGAATTCTCTCCACGGATCTGGTCTTGGTTCTCAATTTGGTGTTCCGATGCTCCGCCGGCGGTCGGATTCCTCCCCTTCCTTCTTCCTTGCTCTCTACTCTCTCTAACTCCTTAGAAAGAGAGAACTTAAGAGGAAATGAGAAAATAATCCTCTATTTTCGGACTTAAGAAAGCAGGAACTCATCTGGGCCGTAAGATCTTGTTTAATGAAAACAAACGGCTCAGATTTGCCTAAAATCTCTTAATCCTGGGCCAAACATGGCTTTGCACACGGCCGTGTCCCAGGCCGTGTGCCTTAATCCAGACACGATTGTTTAGTACAGAAAAGCATACATGTTAGGACACGCCCATGTCCCAATCTGACACGCCCGTGTCGGGTCATCGACAAGCCCGTGACCAGGGGCGTGTCACGAATAACCGCCACGCAAACCATCATGTCCCTTGGTGGACACGGGTGGCAACACGCCCGTGCCGAATCTGACACGCCTGTTTCATACAGTACACGCCCGTGTTCCGGGCTGTGTCCCTTAGTCGATACTGGACCAAACCTCAAGAGGAGTACACGGCCATGTGACACGCTCGTGTCACATGTCGTGTGCCTGACACGCCCTGTGACACGCCCGTTTCACAGGCCATGTTTGAGCACTCAATGCTCGTCGACCTTGAATCGACTACCCGAGCGTGACACGGCCATGTGACATGCCCGTGTCACAGATCGTGTTCACCCTACCAAGACCCGAACTTGTTTCGAACACCGCCCGTTTCACTTTTAAGTTTCGGGGCGTTACAAATCTCCCCCCTTTAAGAATTTCATCCACGAAATTATGTAAATGTACACAAAACAATTTAAATATTACCTGCGTGGAATAATTCAAGGTATGCTTCCAACATAGTCTGCTCTCTCTCCTAAGAAAGCTCCTCACATCCGCAGTTATCCCATTGGACTTTAACCATTCGGATTTCCTTATTGCGAGGCCGTTTGACTTCAAAGTCTTCAATGCGAACTAGCTTGACCTTGGTCATCAACCCATTATCAATTGGCACTTGATCGACCACAACAACCTGAGAAGGCTCTTGTACCACCTTCCGTAATACCAAAACGTAGAATACATCGTGTAGCCCACTCAATTCCATAGATAACTTAAATCGATGCGCTGCTTCGCCAATCCGCTCCAGGATCTCAAACGATCCAATGTATCTCGGACTCAACTTCATCAAGCGTCAAATCCGCGAGACACCCTTGAATGGCTTGATTTTCAAGTACACCCAATCGCCAACACTGAACTCCACATTCCTATGCTTGGCATTATAGTATTTTGCCTTCCTGTCCTGAGCGATCTTTAACCGTTCCATAATCGTGCATACCATTGAAGTGATTTCTTCTACTGCCTGACATTTGTATAACTTTGACTCGCCTGTCTCCAACCAAGACAACGACGTGCGACACTTTCTCCCATATAGGGCCTCGAAAGGCACCATTCCAATACTCGCTTGAAAACTATTATTGTATGCAAACTCTACCACGTACAGGTGATCTTCCCACTATTTTCAAAAATCTAATACGCACATGCGAAGCATGTCCTCCATCGTCCTATTGACCCTTTCAGTCTGACCATCCGTCTGTAGATGAAAGGCTGTGCTGAAACTCAGCTTAGTTTCCAACAACTTATGCACCAGCCTCCAGTAACTTGACGTGAAGTGTCCGTCTCGGTCACTAACAATACTGCGTGGCACACAATTCAACCATACAATATTATCCACATAGAGCTTGGATAACTTTACCACTGGATCATCCTTCCTATTTGGGATGAAGTGCGACACCTTTGTTAATCTATCTACGACCACCCAGATGGCGTCGTTTCCCTTCTGCGGCCTTGGTAAACCATGCACAAAATCCATGGAAATGTTGTGAACTTCCATTTCGGGATAGGCAAGGACTTCAAGAAACCTCCGGGCTTCTGGCACTCCGTCTTCACCAAGGCACAAGTTTGGCACTTCGCCACATAAAGTGCTACATCCTTCTTCAGCCCTGGCCACCAAAACAACTTCTTCATGTCCCTGTACATCTTCGTGCTCCCCGAGTGGAATGAGTACTTGGTATGATGAGCCTCGTACATCAGCTCCTCCCAAAGATTATCCACACTAGGGATGCATAGGCGACCGTCCTTCCTTAGTAGCCCATCTTCAACCGTAAATTGGGAATTTGACCCATCCAACGATTCATCCAAGATCTTCTTCATACTACTATCCTGAACCAAAACCAGCCGAATCCTATCAGCTAGGTCATACTGCACCTCCGTCCAACACAATATTGCCTCAATACTAGCCTGCTTGTCAACTCAGGAGATCTCCAATGCCTCCAAATCACGGACCAAATTCTCATCATGCACCGCCAACCAGTTGGCTTGCGCAGGTGCCCTACAACTCAACGCATCCGCCACTACATTTCCTTTCCCGGGAACATAATGTATTTCGAAAGTGTAGTCCACCTGGAACTCCATCCACCTCTGCTTCCTCATGTTCAGGTCCTTCTGATCTAGCAAATACTTCAGGCTCTTATGATCTGTGTAGATATTGACCTTCACACCGTACAGATAGTGCCTCCACAGCTTTAGAGCAAATATCACGGCAGCTAAGTCTAATTCATGGACCAGATAATTTCTCTCATGAACCTTAGACTATCGTGATCCATATGCTTTCATGCTCCCATGCTACAGCAGAACACAGCCCAAAAAACTTCCCGAAGCATCACTATAAATTTCAAACTCTTCGGACCCACTGGGCGAACGCAAAATAGGCACTGTGACCAACCTCCTCTTCAATTCTTCAAAAGCCTCTGCGCACTCCAGCGTCGACACAAACTTTTGATCCTTCCTTATCAGCGTCGTGAGTGGTAGCTCTATCCGCGAGAAGTTCTCTACGAAGCGCCTATAGTAGCCGGCAAGCCCTAGAAAGCTCCGGACTTCCGCTACCGTAGTCAACACTAGCCACTCCTGAATCGCCGCTATCTTCGCCAGATCCACCATTATGCCTTTACCACTAACAATATGACCAAGGAACGCAATTGTGGATAACCAAAACTCACACTTGGAGAACTTAGCATATAACTGATTCTTCCTCAACGTCTTCAATACCATATGCAGATGTTTGTAGTGATCATCCTCACACCGTGAGTACACCAAGATGTCGTCGATAAATACTATCACGAAATGGTCTAGGTACTCTCTGAACGTCCTGTTCATCAGATCCATAAACACGGATGGCGCATTAGTCAGCCAAAACGGCATGACCGTAAACTCATAATGCCCAAACCGCGTGCTGAACGCTATCTTTGGGATGTCAGTTTCCCTTACCCTTAGCTGGTAGTATCCGAATTTCAGATCTAGCATCGAATATACCGTTGACCCAACCAACTGATCAAATTGATCGTCAATCCTTGGGATCAGATACTTATTCTTTTCTGTAAGCTTGTTCAACTCCCGATTGTCGATACAGTGTTGCAAGCTCCCATCTTTCTTCTTAACAAAGAGGACTGTTGTACTCCAAGGAGACGAACTTGGACGTACATACCCTTGCTCTAAAAATTCTTGCAGTTGCACCTTCAGCTCTGCCATCTCCTTAGGCGCTATCTGATATGGAGGGCGTGACACCGGTTTGGCACCTGGCACCAGCTCAATTGTAAATTCAATGTCCCGCTGAGGAGGGGCTCCCGGGGGATCGTCTTGGAAGACATCAGGATACTCGGACACAACTACAAAATTGTCAAGACTAGGTTTAGGCGTTGAAGCCTGCAATAATGCGACAAACAGTTCTGCCCCACACCAAACTGCCTTAATCACCTGAAGAGCCGACATCAAAATCTTGCTCGACCCTTTCATGCACACAAATGTAGTCTGCTGATCAGTATTCATTCCCAACTTAACCTCCTTTCAGTTGCAATCAATGCAATCTCACTGATCCGAGAGCCATTCCATACCAAAGATTACGTCAAACTCCATTAACGGCAGTACTGAAGCTTGTAAAACGAACTCCTGATCCCCAATCCGTATCTTTACCACACAGACTCTATCCGAGTGCATTGAGCACCCATTGGGCAGCAACACATCCAACTTGTCCTTTATCATCGAGGAAGGAACTCTGATGCGTGATATGAATCTTTCGGATAAGAAGGAATGCGAAGCTCCCATATCAAACAGGGATCTCGCCGGACAGTCAAAAATTAACACAAAGCCTAGCACTAACATTCATAAGCTAACATGCAAAAAGGTAACAACTTCGAAAAGCTAAACTATTAAAATTTAACTCATACCTGACACCATGTCCGCTTGCTTAATGGCCTCTTGTAGGCCAAGATTATAAACTCTAGGCTGGGCTGGAGCATGGTGGGATGCTGTTGACTCCGCCGCCTTCCCTTTTTCTTCATATGTTGCTCCATGCCTCTTCTCAGACTTTGCACGTCCGCTCCAATACTCACGTGCAAAATTCCCCACCTTTCCACAGTTGTAGCATGCTCCTGGGGCTTGACTTTAGTTTCCCTTGTCATACCAGACGAAGGGGTTAAACTCGAAGTCTTCTGCTTCTTGTTCCATCTGTGGAAACCATACTTTGAACTCAACAGTTTGAACTCTTATCTCTTTTCCCCTGGGTCCTTATTCTCTTGAACTTTCTTTGCGACCCTTTCCAATGACCAAGCCGTATTTACCAAGGCTAGGAAGCTCTGTATCTTAAGCCCAGCGAGGAGTAGCTGTAGGTCGCCCTGTAGGCCCTCATAAAATCGGTTGGTCTTCTTCTCTTCTTCAGTAAACATAGCACCAACATAACGACCAAACCGAGTAAACTCGTGGAGATACTCATCCACGCATCTCTCTCCTTGAGTCAAACCAAGGTACTTATTCTCCATCTCAAGCTTCTGGGCAGAAGGTAGGTATCTGGCCAAGAACAACCTTGAGAATTCCTCCATCGATACTTCAGCAAGTTTCCTTCCCACTAAGAGATGAACCTCCAACTCGTCCCACCATATCCTTGCCTCACCAGCCAATAGGAAGGTCGCTATTGTGGTCTTCTGCCACTCTACAATTTCTGTGGCAATCATGACCCTCTTAATTGTAGAGAGCCAATCCTCAGCTTGAGTTGGCGTTCCCAACCCGTCAAACACCGGAGGATTAAAGCTCATCACATGATTGAGCTGTTTCTCTGTGGCTCTCCTTGGTCTACCAGAGCAACTGCCACCCGTTCTACCACTCCTTGCTCTTCCACCCTAATCGGTTCTTGCTCATTAGTAGGTGGTGCGTGCTGCGCTTGTTTGGCATTGATCATAGCAAAGACTGCTTCAACCACCAATCTGATTGTTTCTGCTGAACGAGGTGTTGTAGGCACGTCACTCAGTACACTACTATCTGTCGATTGCAGACACTCTGATTGCCCAACACTATTCCTTGTTACCTATAATAGCATAAATCCTTGATTAGGCGACACACAAATTGCTAAAAGCAATCATTTTAACACTCAGGTTCCTCAAAACAAGTTTATTTTTTTCATTCCTAATTGGACATTTATGGGTTCTTTTATGTTATAACGAAGACGCACATACATGTGCTCACCACCCCTTAAAAGAATTTGCCCATGAATTCAAATACAGATTACCGACAACCTGGTCTGATACAAAATTGTAACACCCCCATCCGTCGTATGGCATATAACAGAATGTCCAGCTAGAACCCGACGCCATATACTACAGACAGTCGGAAGGGGTACATAAGAACATCAAAAACTAAACTACTCATCCTAACACAGAGAATTCTAGACGAAGCTTTTAAGCAGTTAGAGAGAACCCAATATTAGCACAAAACTAGCATGAATGTCCACTTATCACCAAAGGAATGAAATACAACAAATATACAAAAGAGTACTTGGCCTTATGGCCTTAATAATGTTCACATGACAATATAACGTTTTACATACATCGGCTCACAGGCCAGCCATACATGAGAATAGTAAAACAACAGTTCCCTTTGGCCTTCGTGGGCTAGCTCAGCAACTTGGGCTTCAGCCAGCTATTTGGCGCTTGGTTCCGTAGCACCTGCAAGCCACATTCCACCGCACGGTGGCAGACAAAGCAACGGTCAGCTAAAGCTGACAAAATTATAACGATACCGCCCCTTACTCGGGACGGCGGTGCTCCTTCCCTTCAATTCATTAGCCCAGCTAAACAATTAAGTGCATAAGTATATTTTGCCACAGGTGTAGGCTCGCTCGGAAAAACACCCCATGCACTCAGGGCACATTCTCGGTGAATACGGTAAATTCCGTGGCTTCACCACCATCCTCGGGACGGCAAACATTGTGAGTATTTTTGTGCCTTTTTGACCGCAGTCCAAGACTCCTGACTATGCCAATGACCAGATCCACTCTAGGGCCTCTAGCACTGAACCGCAAAGCCAAGCTCCGTTTCCACCCGCCCGTTGCTCACTCTGCCTAGTCATATTAAGACGTACGCGCGGGCCAAGCTTCACCCGGATCCAAATTCATTTCCAAACATCACATAACCCAGTTATGTTCAAGGCTAGCTCCCCGTCCGTCCAGTTAGCAGAATCACATTTCCGCCCAGTTTTTTGGGTGCGCCTTGGAGTTAATCCCCAAGGATCCCTGCTGCAATCTACCGAATAGAAACCCGAAAACATAACGCACAGAGTCTTCTCCGGCAATCCATAGAACATGCAACATCACAGATCCAATTAACCACATTCGGGTAGGCTTCATACATAATACCTAGGTCCGTACTTCGATTCCACACTCTACATGCAACACAAGGGGGGCTATTCACATCTACCCCATGGAACACCACGCACTCACCACAGACTCGCGGGAGCTGGTTTCCTATGCAGAAAAGAAAAGCACTTCACATGTCCAAGTGGAGAATCGTTACTCTTGAAGTCTGCTTTGGCGCCATAAAAAAATAGCCGGATGAAAGGCTTCGCAAGGGAATTCTCTCCACAGATCTGGTCTCGGTTCTCAATTTGGTGTTCCGATGCTCCGCCGGTGGTCAGATTCCTCCCCTTCCTTCTTCCTTGCTCTCTCCTCTCTCCAACTCCTTAGAAAGAGAGAATTTTACAGGAAATGTGGAATTAATCCTCTATACCCGGACTTAAGAAAGATGGAACTCATCTGGGCCGTCAGATCTTGTTTAAAGAAAACGAACGGCTCAGATTTGCCTAAAATCTCTTAATCCTAAGATGAACACGGATTTGCACACGGCCGTGTCCCAGGCCGTGTGCCTTGATCCAGACATGATTGTTGAGTACAGAAAAGCACACGGGTTAGGACATGCCCGTGTCCCAATCTAACATGCCTGTGTCCGTTCATAGACACGCTTGTGACCAGGGGCGTGTCACGAATAACCGCCAAGCCAACCGTCACGTCCCTTGGTGGACACCAGTGGCCACGCGCCCATGCCGAATTTAACACGCCTGTATCATACAGTAAACGCCCGTGTTCCGGGCCGTGTCCCTCAGTTGACACTGGACCAAACCTCAAGAGGAGTTCATGGCCATGTGACACGCCCGTGTCACATGCCGTGTGCCTCACACGCCCTGTGACACGCCCATGTCATAGGCCGTGTTAGAGCACTCAACGCTCA
Organism: Platanthera zijinensis; assembly: GCA_039513925.1. Lineage (NCBI taxonomy): Eukaryota > Viridiplantae > Streptophyta > Magnoliopsida > Asparagales > Orchidaceae > Platanthera > Platanthera zijinensis. Next base: position 2,527,141 of record CM077078.1, on the reverse strand, counting down.
TAGACCTCGACTCGACTACCCGAGCCCGACACAGCCATGTGACACGCCCGTGTCATAGGCCGTGTTCACCCTACCAAGACCCGAAATTGGTTCGAACATCGCCCGTTTCACTTTTAAGTTTCAGGGTGTTACATTCCTCCTGATGAATATTTTGGTTGGTTGTTGTCACTCCCAAGCAGTTTTGTGGTAGCAGAGCCTTCATGGATTTTGCTTATAAGGCTACACCAAATGGAAGATCCTGATTTGTTGCACATTTATAATAGAACTGAAAAAGGGGAGTTGTCAGACTTATCCATCGATATCGCGAGTACTTTAAAGTACCGCTGTAGATTTTGTATCCCATACGTTGAAGATATTCGAGTTAAGTTGTACTGTGAGGCTCATTGTTTCAGTTTTTCCTACCACCCTGGTTCCACTTTGATGTATCAAGATTTGAAGCATATTGCTTTGTGGTATGGAATTAAGGGTGATATAGCTAAATTTGTATCTAAATGTTTCATGTGCAAGCGAGTTAAGGCTGATCATGGAAGGCATGGTGGCAAGTTAACGCCCTTAGTGATTCCATGTTGGAAGTGGGAGAGTATTTCAATGGACTTTATTACTGGTTTGTCGAGATCTCCCCGGGGGCATAATTCTGTTCGGGTCATAGTGGATAGATTGACGAAGTGTGCTCACTTCGTGCCTTTTAAGATTGATTTCCCCTTGAGGATGATAATTGGGTTATACTTAGATGAGGTTATCAGGCTGCATGGAGTGCCTGCTAGTATTTTATCGGATCGAGATTCCAGGTTTACGTCTCGCTTTTGGAAGAGTTTATAGGAATGGTTGGGTACCGATTTGAGGTATTCCATCACTTATCATCCGCAGACCAATGGTTAAATGGAGAGAGTAAATCAGTTCGTGGTAGATATGATAAGATGTTATATTTTAGACCACAGAGGAGTGTGGGACGAGCATTTGAGATTGATGGAGTTTGTATATAATAATAGTTATCAAGAAAGTATGCAGATGTCCCCATTTGAGGCTCTATATAGGAGGCATTGCAAAACTCCCTTATTTTGGACCAAGGTTGGTAAGGGATCATTGTTGGGTCCTAAAGCGTTATAAGAGATGGATGTTTCTGTAAAGCTTATTCGATAGAAGCTTCAGATAGCTTAAGTGCGCTATGAGAAGAATGCCAATCGATGTAGGACCGATTTGGAGTTTGATGTTGGGGACATGGTGTTTCATATGGTTTACCTGATATCTGGTGTTAAAAGGTTTTGTAAGAACCATAAGTTGGACTCGAGGTATGTGGGACCATTTGGCATTGTTGAGAGGATTTTAATGTCAGCTTATAGGCTAGATTTGCCTGCAAGTTTTCTTGGTGTGCGCGATGTCTTTCACGTCAGCCAATTGCAGAGGTGTGTGCTATGAGATAGACAAGTTCTTAATTCTGTCCCCCAGTTGGAGCCCAACCTTTTGTATATGGATGTCCCTGTTCGCGTTTTGGATACTCAAGATCAGGTATTGCAAAGGAAGACAATACTGATGGTTAAAGTTTTGTGGCGGAACCAAGACATAGAGGCATAGGAGTTGGAGTCAGCTATGAGGGAGGCTCATCCCCATCTATTCTTCTAGTTTTTTTGGTATGTATTCAATAACCCTTTGTTATTTCTTTCTTCTGTAATAGAAGTTTGATCGTAAAGTTTTGGGACAAAACTTTCTTTTAAGGGGAGTGGCTGTAACGCCCCTAGTTTTTCGATGTTTAGTTTAATTATTAATTTGTTGACGTGTTTTAGATGTTAGGGCATTATGATGATGAGGGTTTTGTCAAGTGCTGTTGTTAGAGCATTGTTTTGCTATTTAGGATTTCTGTGTGTCTGAGTTTTAGCATGTTTGCATGACTCCCTCGCGAGTCAGGTATGTTTTGGTGACTCGATGGAGCCTTTTTAGGAATGCTTGCGTTTTGGCTTTGGGAGGTGTTTTTTTCGAGTTTGGTTTGTCGGATTTCGATTCTGACTTTACTGTTGGATTCGTAGCATTTGTATTTAGCTATGGTGTGAATTTCATTAAATTTCGAGTTCGTTTGGATTTAGGGTTGTTTTGGTGTTGTTTAATTAATTAATAATATATTAAATTATATTTATAAGTATATGTAGTCACATCAAAACCTTACCCGATTACTATTCATCAACTTTTCAAACCTGATGGTGCCATTTTTGTGGAAGAGGAGCGACAACTTCGAGCTTTTGGACTGCGATTTCAGAAGACTGAGTGGTCGGTTTCGTCAAAAAATTAGAGATTTGGAAGGCTCTCACTGAGGGCTAAGAAATCGTGGTAAGCTTTTCCTGATTCCTTCATTTTTATACGTTAGGGTTAGCGATTTTGACCCTCTTCCCCTCCAAAAGTTTCAGGAAATGTTGGTAGGGCCATTTCACGGCCGATCCTTGATTCGGTGCGAGCGGGCCGTGTTTCTCCGAAGATTTTAGGCAAGTGGAATTTCTCTCCTTGCATGTCCCTTCTTGATTTATTTTCTTCCATATTTTCCTCCCCATTTAGAAGGTAGGGGTAGTGTAGAATGAACTCTATGAGAATCCCAGTAGGTTTGGGCTTGATTTTCGGCCAGTTCCTGGAATTTCAGTTTAGGAGTTAAAGAAATTATGAGTATGTCGACAAGTCGAAATCGGTGAGTTTCCGTCTGAGTTCATCGGGTATAGAAGTGTTTTTCGGCGAGTATCACTTAGGAATTCATCGAGTATAGGGTCGTCGAGTATAGGATGCCTCTTAGCCTAAATGTTTTTCGACGAGTATCGCTGAGGAATTCGTCGAGTGTCATCAATCGTCGATTATGGGAAAGTTGCTAAGGAAAATTCGGCGTGTATCATAGGCGTTTATCGAGTATCGTTAGTTCATTTCCGCCGAATAGCGTAGAATTCGTCGAGAATTGTTGAGATTCGTCTGGTATACTCGCCAAATTGGCAAGACTTAGGATTTTTCGCCGTTTTTTTCTTATTCGTCGAGTTTGGTCCTTAAGGTTTATTTTGGGGAATTATGTCCCGTTTGTCGAGGGAAGTGTTTAGACTTTAGTATTTGGGTTTTCCTGGGTTTTAAGGTTGTGTTTTACGGCTTGATCGGCAGTGGATAAAGGATCGCCAATTGAACATCGTATCGTGAATCATTGCACGTGGTAGTTAGTTTTGGGTCTCTGTTTAGAGACTGTTTATGTGTGTTGGACCTTGTGGTCGCCACTGTGGTGTCTATGAGACATTTGGGTCTGGTAGTTCGGTTTTTGATGTTTTTGTCGCTGACACCGATCTGTGGTTTTTACCAGTATTAATCATTCACATGTTTGAGACTGCATAGTTCCTTTTCATCCTATAGTGTTGGCTTATGTTGGCTGTTTGCTTCTGTAGGTTTGAGCGAAACATGGTAAATTCTCGCACTTGGTGCACTTTTCTCATTTTACTAACGATTATTTTCTTACTTGTCTCTTTTTTTGATTATACTAGCTGAGGTTCTCTGCATTTCTCTTGGTAGGGTTTGGTAACCCCTTCTATTTTCACTTGTTTATATCTAATTGATTCCTTTTTCCACTTGTATTTTTTTGCTGAGGTATTATTTCTTTGAATATCTCAGGTTAAGGTCAGTAGCCGGTTGAGTGACTAGGTTGTTGTTGCTAGTGGACTGCTGTGTTGCATAGGTTTTCCTCTCCCTTGTGAGGAAGTTTTTGGTTACTTATTATTAGTACAGAAATACATGCTCTCTAGTGGGTTCATGTCAGGTTATTGACACCCACTGGTGGATATCTTTAAAATACTAATTACTTTGCTAAGCTGCTAGTTTAACCTCTTTGTGGTTATTTTTACTTGCACTCTAGGGAATGTTTTATGTTTGGTTGCATGTTAGATATTTTAACTTTTAAAAATCATTACTACTAGTATTTCATACATCTCATATTTTTAAAACAAAGTCACTATCTTCTAGTTAATGTAAAGATTATTTTCATACTTATACTAAACCTAGAGTCTTGCATACCATGAGTTGTCTTTTGTGGATGTTTATACTCATGTAAGGTGTTAATCAACATAATCTAAGTATTTTCCGCAGCGTATGACTATATTTTTCTAGTGGACTAGTTAATCCACTAAGCCGAGTGATACGACAATTTAAACTTAAACTATATTTTATTCATAATAACTTCTGAATTCCATTTAAATAGTAGAGTTTGGAGTCTTGCATGAGCGTCTGCAGTTATCCCCTATATGGTGCGGGAACATGACACATATTTTCCCTTCTCTGGTATAACTTTAACACGGGGAAATGAGGGTTGTGACACAAATCCATCCTATATGCTAACATTCCAATACGTTCAACAATTTCGAAGGGTCCCACATACCTAGGATCCAACTTATGGTTCTTACCAAACCTCTTGACACCAGACATCTGGGAAACCTTTAAAAAAACATGTCCCCAACAACAAAGTCCAAATCCTCCCTCCGTTGATTAACGTTCTTTTCATAACGCTCCTGGGCTATACAAAGCTTTTCTCTAATATGTCTCACATAAATATCTATTTATTATAAATCTTCCGGAACCAATAACAGTACTTCACCAACCTCGGCCCAAAACAAGGGAGTTTTATAATGCCTCCCATATAAAGCCTCAAACGGGGCCATTTACAAGTTCTCTTGATAACTATTATTATATAAAAATTCCATCAGCCTTAAACACTCGTCCCACAATCCTCCGTGGTCCAAAATATAATATCTGATCATATCTTCCAAAATTTTATTTACCCTTTGAATGTCAAGCCTATGGGTAGATAGTCACCTAGGGGGTAAATAGGTTACCTCTTAAAATTCCTTTGCAATTCTTTATCCCTTATTAAATAGCAATAATACTATCACAGTTTATAGCACACACATCACAAGTAAAGAATAGTTCACAGCACACAACACACATAGAATTTATAGTTGATGCACTGACGGCAAGTGTACCGGTCGCACAAGTAATATAAAATGGGTGAATTTCCCCAAGTATCGATCTCTAAAGGAACACAGTAAGGTGGAGTTAATTTCAAGGAGGACTTGAGATTGAAGTCCATAGCACTAAATTACAAATGGAGGTTTAAGTTGGATTGCGGAAACAATAATTAAAATACTACAAACTACTCCTATGTAACGCTGCTATGCAAAGCTTTGCCAGGCGGGATGGAAGACTACACGGCCCGCTATGCACCGAATTAATGGGCGGATGGATGAGTAGGCAAGCGTAAGAACCAAGAGAATAGTGAGGGTCGCAAGCACCTCTTCGCAATGCACGCAACTAGCAATCGCTAGTGCAGCCAACAACAATTGAAGGCGGAAAATGGAAATAGGCGCACCTCAAATAAATATAATGAAAATACAAACAATCACATAGATATGATTAAGCGTAAACGTTAATTAAAATAAGCATACTTCATCAAACACAAGAGATCAAGCTAAACTATCAACAGCAAGAAGAGAAAAGTGTGCGAAATCGTCCGGATCTGAAATCTTGTCGAGGGTTCATGGTTGGAATTGTCGGGTTGTCAATCCACGTCCAAGCTCGGTCCTCAACTGCGTACGGGGTAGAGGAGGCTGTCACTAACTCCCAATGTCCCGTCTTCTTTGTGTCACGATACGGAAGAAGATGGCACAAACTTCTCCTTGCTTGGTGGAAAAGCTCGATTGAATCTCCTCTTGAATCTCTAGGATGAAGGAGGAGGCCGAGAAGATGCTCCGGCTTGGATTTGACGTTGAATGCTTTCCCGTATCTCCTCTCCTAAGTGGAACGACAGATTTCACCCTAAAATTCGCGGGAGAAGAGGCTGGAAACGAAGGTCTCAAACAATGGTGAAAATCTGCGCTTTAAATAGAAAAAGATCAGAAAAATGGTCACGCACGGTCTCGCGCACGACCGTGCGCTAACCGTGCGTTATTAACTTGCAGATCTTGACCGCAGGAAAAGAAGAGTTGACCCGAGCATTTTACTCGAGAACGGGCGATTCCACCCGTACATGGAGGAAATCGCACGGGTAACGACAGAACGCAGAAATACAGGAGAAACAGGGGAACCATGCATTTTACTCGCGCACGGGCGCATTTTCCCATGCGTGAAGGAAACACACGATTTACCCTGGAATGCAGGATTAAATAGAAAATGTGGAGGCCGTGCGATTCCTTCTCGCACGGTTTGGCCTAAACCGTGCGGGAACAAGATGCATGGGTAGAAACAGAAGTCCCCAGAATTGCTGTGTGAAACGCACGATTGTACTGGAACCGTGCGCGAAGAAATGCGCACGACCGTGCGTTTTACACAAGACTGAAAATGAACTTCAGGACAACCCGACTACCTGCATAACAATGAAACCAACTAGGGCACCAGCTCGCAGCAACAACATACAGCATAAAATAAACAAAAAGAACCATGGGGAGCACCATGTGCTTACCCCCAGCAGAGGAATGCGCAATTGCACACCCTTGGGCCAAAATAGTGCACTTCATGTGGAAATAAAGTTAGAAGAAATATGAACGATATAGAACTAAAAGTGATGTGCAAACACGTGAAAACTAATCCAGATGAGTCCGAAAAACCCTATTTAAATTGGACTCATCACACCCCTAGACTTAACTATTTATGCGTCCCGAGCAAACAAAATCTTAATAGACAGGAAAAATCATTTAGCTAACCTAGAAATTATGATACGGAGTACCATGCGAAGTCGCATGCTCGTATAAGTACAAATATAGAAGAAGAAATTTTTAAGTATACAAAATAGTGTATACTTTTCACAGTGCGTATCAAAAATTTATTATTACTCAAACATCGAATCACGGTGAATCAACCGGTCACGCATAAGAAGGAAATAGGCAGTCCACTAAGGTGAGCTTTGCCAAAGACCGGGGCTCAGGATCACCTCCAAAGAAATTCACCAATGTCGGGGACCATACGCTTGCCCGTTCACACTCTCTCCACGGCACTAGTTCGAATCAAACGTGAATAAGTAGAACTATAGGATAAGAGATGGGGCTTGGGTTACGGTGAGGTAAACCAGGATAAACAAGAAGACTGTGCACCTATCCCAAATGAGCTAACATAGCAAAGAGAATCCATCCGCTAATCCAAAATACATGCAGGTACACTACACCCCCAGACCTAACTTTTAACATATGGGTGTGTGCACCGCCTACTCCAAATATAATCACATCTCCAAAAAGATTTTAAATCAAACTTTTTCTTTTCATTTCTTTTCTTTACAAATTTGTTTCTTTTTTATTTGATATGTAGATTGTTCTTTTTGATTTAATTCTCTCATATATGTCCTTCTTTATGAAGGCAGCACTATCTATTTATAAACTTCGCAGATGGCTGGATTCTGTTTTATGACGTCAGCAACATACATCAAATCCTTCCTTGACCTATTTCTGTTGAAGTATGTGTTTTTCGCAACTGACTTGACATTTCTGACATGTCTTGACATGTTTGGTGTTGACTCAGCATATTTTGAAACATAGGCGTCGATTTGTTCCAGATGTCTCAAAACATGTGTTGAGAAATCTTAGTAGTCTCGACACATTCTAACTTAGAATAATTTTCATCAGAAGCTGAAAGTGTCGAGACAGTTGACTTTTCTCAACACACCCGTTATCTGTGTTGACATCTCTTAATACTGCCTTGTGTCGAGACAGTTAGATTATCTCGACACAACTGTCTACTATGTCGACATCTTCTAATTATGTCTTGTGTCAGGACAGTGAGATTTTCTCGACACACTCTGTCTGCTATGTCGAAATCTTTTGATTCGGCCTTGTGTCGAGACAGTAATACTGTCTCGACACAATTTTTTGTTGTGTCGACAACTATACTTAACATGCATTGTGTCGAGACAGTTAGTTTATCTCGACATAATTTTTCTCAAAATAATTCTCTCTTTATTTTATCAAGTTTGCTGACTTAGTCTTCAAGGTATCGAGACAACTTACTTATCTCAACACAGCTTCTGAAGAGGTGTCGACACAATTGAACTATATCGACACATTTATGCTTAGATAAATTTCTTCACATTAAATCCTACACATGTAAACTTAACATACATAATATACAACTTTGTGTATATCATTGAGTTGACAAATGGGCTTCTCCAAATTAGGTACACAATTCCCAATGTACCAAAAAATCTCCACCTATTTGGAGAAGTCATAACCCCAATTCAATGATATACACCACAATACCAAAATATGATGTAAAAGATTTAGCATGGCAACAGATTATATTAAGACAACAAAAATAGAAGGCCAGTGAACATTTTCATTTTATTTAATAAAATTTAACCAGTCCAAGGATTACAATATGTCATAACAGAAGTACATAATTCCTAGATAATACAAAATAATCTATGATTGATCTTGCTCCTTAATGGCAATGCCTTTGCCTGATTAAATTTTGTCTTTAACTTCTTGCATACTGTCATCAGTTACCTTCTTGCCTTTGTTGTTCTTGATATTGGGAAGATGTTCAGCCTTAAGTCTTTGTCTTTCAAAGTAATAGAAGGGCTTGGGGAAATATTTGCTTGGTTCAATAGCAGTTGCTGGAATCTCCCCATCCTTTTGATCTTTTTTGAACTTATAGATAACATCTTGTTGCTTGAGATGCTTACTCCATTCCTGCTCAGTGTACCACTTTCCCCTGTCATGTCTATTAGTGTTAATTACTTTACAAGCAGTGAGTATAATATTTCTAGAGGTTTGACTCCACTGCTCAAAATCATGCATAGGCTATGCCTGTTCTCTAAATCTATTCTTAGACATTTGGACATCTTTTTCCTTTAGTAGGGCAGCATCATTCATCTCCACCACTTCACAAACAACATTCTGAGCATTAGGTGGAGGACTATACACGATCTTGACTATACTTTGAATATCCTCAAAGTGTGGTGGTGGATAGATTATCTATTCTACAACTGGAGGAATTCCTTCCAACTGAGCTTGTTGGTAGCCACACTCAGCTGTCTGATCATCATCACATAGTTTGGGGTAGCAAAGTGTAGCTCTGATGTTATTGGAAGTCCACTTAGCATGTTTAGAGCTGGCTTTTATCATAGCTCTCTCCCCATTTATGACTTCTCTTTCAATGTGATCTCTTAAATCATCCTTCTGAAATCTTACTTGATCAACCGCATGATGGTTCACATGTGTGCAATAAGTTTTAAATTTCTTAATCTGATCAGTGATACCTTTTTTGGAATCCTTTATGGCTGTACTTAGAGAAGCTGAATCAATTGAGAGTTTGGCTTCAGTAGCAGTTAATGTATAAATAATCTTATCTTCCAAATCTTTTGTTTTTTCAATAAGCTTTTTCATTGATATATCATGCATTTGTTTGAGATTTTCATTCAATCTCTGCTGATTTTCCAGAATAAAGCCTTTTTGAACTGTAGTTTCTTCTAAATTCTTCTTTGACTCTACATGCTATTTTGCAAGGTAAACCACAAGATTTGCACTTTTTTAAAAGAAGTTTATCATGTCTTGTTTTAGTAAATTTACTTCAAATCTAATGGATTTTATGTCTTGGGCCAACTGTAACTGTAAATCCTTTTTACTTTCATCCACATATTTTTCAAGATCTATTCTGTGTTTATCTAACATTTCTATAGCTAAACTAAGAGGGAATTGAAATCCACAGCCGGAGAAGGAGATTGTTTTCTTATCTGTATTGCCTTTTTATAGCTCTAACTTCTCCTTTTTTGTCTAGTTATCTTTCTTTGCTGTAGCTGGGATTCTTCTTCCTCATCTGATTCAGATGAACTAACAATTCCAACAGATTGTTATTGTTCTGCACTTCCAGACCTAGGGGAATTGGATGCTTGCTCCCCCTCAACTCTTGCATCATTTTGATCAAGAATTGGATCTTCTAAGGTAGTCTCATGTTGTTGATCTTCAATAATAGGAACATTGTCCTTAAGAGGAGCAATTATCTCCCCATAAATATTAGCTTCAAATCCTAGTGGGATTTCTTCCACAGTCTTCTTAGAGACTACTACCTCAATGTCAGGCATATACTCATCTTGTTCCTCATTGACATCTTTTATTACATCTATATTCAGTTCATGGAGAACATCATTTACAATGTCATTGATAGTTTCACTATCTAAGATAGCAGGTTCATCCAGGTTTGTCTCGGTAATTTGGTCTACTGTGGGCTCAATCTCCCCCTGCACTTGATGCCTTGTTTTTGGTGAGATCTTTGGAGGGATGTTTGTATCTGGAGCATCACTTTGATCTGAACTCAAACTTCCTGGAATTTCATAATCACTGGAGGATTTTCTTTCCACCACCACTACCTTTTTTTCTTCTCTTTCTTCTTTTAAATTACGAAAGGCTCTCTGGATAGAACTCTATCCTATCTGGACAAAATTCTCAAATCCATTTTTCTCATATGATTTATCTTTGTGCCCAGTTTTTTATTTAGTTCTGTAGGAATTGCTTTAAGTAAATACAAACTAAGTATCCTACCCATGTTGGGCTTCTTGATACTCTCAGAAATATTGTCAAACACTAAACTACTTCAATAAGACTTAAGTTTGAAGATTATTCTTGTCATTAGCTCGAACATGTGAGTAGAAATTCTGTCATGTGCGCCTGTCTTACACAGCTGAACCTTTTCAACGATTTCTGACAGAAATTTACCTTGGGTATTCATACCCTTCCGATTCAGAGAACTTCCTATCTTTTTGACTGAATCCAATCGACATCATAGCAGCCCTGCAGCTGTCTCTGTTTAATCTACTGTATCCTCTTGATTGATTCAAGGTATATGAAATACCTTAGCCAGTCATTTGCTTGTGATTTTAACTTTTGTCCCAATCATAGTGGATTTAATCTTTGTTGAAATGGAATCTAATGTTGCATTGGAGAAGAATTCGCACCTCCCATTTCCAGATGCTTGTACATTCTGACAGAAGATATTCCAGGCCTGCTTCTTGGATTGTGACAATTATATTCTTAATCTCTTCTTCTACGGAGGTGAATCCATTTTGCACAAGTTTGTATCCTTCATTGATGTTTTCATCATTCTTTGGAGCCATTGTTGTCTTCGTTTTTGATTTCATCGAACGGAAGGAGTGACGAATGTCGACTAATGGGAATTTGAGGTCTCGACACATAGCAAGAGATCAAGAAGTTATAATTGATTCCTACACTCAATTCCTTTTATATAGTTAAATCTTCATAGAAGGAGAAAGGGCACGATGCATATAGGCTAAATCTAAATTTTGGGAAATACCTAGAGTCGATACAAGGGAATTGTTGACTGTCAAGATGTGTCGACTCAAGGAATTGTCGACTGTCAAGATGTGTCGACTTGAGTCGACACACCTACATGTATCTTGACATACATGTTGACACTCTTTCCTAAGTCTCGACACAAGACTATATATAGTGTCGACACACATAAATTATATCTTGACACAATTTTTACTTAGTCAAAATTCTGTTTTCAGAACTATTACTTCCTGATATTTGAGATGTTTATATCTAATAGAGTAAGATGTATTGTTGACTATTATTTATTATTATTATTTTTAATTATACTTATTTTAGCTACTCAAGATTTAACATCTCAAGTTCAAATTTAAAGAAATTAAATTTCTCTTCTTCTAGCGATTTTGTAAAGATGTCAGCAATTTGTTTATTTGTAGGAACAAATTCTAAGTTAATATCTTTATTTTCTACATGCTCCCTAATGAAGTGATATCTAATTTTTATATGATTTGTTCTACTGTGAGATACAGGGTTGTTTGCAATAGAAATAACACTTGTAGAATAACAGAATAAGGGAGTTTCACGTAGCTATAACTTATAATCTTGTAGCTGATGTTGAATCCAAAGCAGTTGACCATAACAACTTCTAGCTGAAATGTATTCAAATTCAGCTGTTGATATTGCCAAACTTTTCTGCTTTTTGCTACTCCAAGAAAACAGCCTTCTTCCAAGAAATTTACATGGCCCTGATGTGCTTTTCCTGTCTTCTTTGCATCTTGCATAATCTGCATCTGAAAAGCCAATCAGTTCAAAATCACTATTCCTTGGATACTAAAGGCCAAGATTAGGTGTGCCCTTTAGATATCTCAATATCCTTTTGAATGTTGTATAATGGGATTCTTTAGGGCATGCTTGATACCTAGCATAGATGCAAGTGACATACATTATATCTGAAAGTGGAAAGTTGTCAACCTAAATTACCTTGAGGGGGGTGAATAGGTGAATCGTGTGTCTATTTGCGGAATAAAATTTTAATGAACATGCGCAAGTAATCAAGCAATCACAGAAAAACAAGAAGATTTATAGTGGTTCCCCAATCTTGGCTACGTCCACTTTACCTCACCGATCTAGCAAATCACTAAACTTGGCTACTCCACTATCTCAGATTGAAAACAATCGTACGCCTCGGAACCAAGTTCCTACAAACTCGATCCAAAAGGATCTACACTCGGAAGATAAAAACTTCCTACAAACTCGGAGAACAACGCTCCTACACTCGGAGAAAATCTCCTACAAAAATAGTAAAGAAGTTTTGAATTACAAACAGAATAACTTTTTAAGATCTGGAAAAGTTAATATCTGAATCTTCTTCTTGAACTTTGCAACTCTTTCAGAAATGTTGAAGAAGATGAGTAGATCTGATCCGAAAAAGCTTTGACCAACTCGATCAAGGAGAAGACGAGAGTCCTTGAACAACAAGTCTTCTTGATGGACAACAGAAGAATCAATCTGATCGTGAGCGGCGGCGGCGGCTTCAGAGATCTGAAATTAGAGATGGACGACGAGAAGGATTTCGAGTGAACGGACAGCCGCTTCCTGCAAAAGATAATTATTAGGGTTTGGTCTTAATGAAAAGACCTTATATAGGATTACTCTTAACGGTTAGAAAAGACATTAATGACGACACGTGTCAAGTCATTTCAGAAAATCTAGTCGATCGGGACTTAAACGAATTTCAGAAAAATTTTGTGTGTAGTTCTCGAGAAGTAACATTAGATCTCGAGAACTAATTGAATTTCTCGAGAACGAAACTGTCTGGAAATGAACTTATTTTTCGAGACTTCAGGATCAATACTTCTCGAAAACAATATGTACTTCTCGAGAACTATAGTCTGACTTCTCGAGAACTATGAAGCTGAGTTTCTCGAGAACTGAGGACTTCTCGAGAACTAATCTGGACTTCTCGAGAAATAGGACTTAGAAAAATTTCTTGAAACTTTCTGAACTTCTCGAGAACTACTCTGGGACTTCTCGAGAACTAAGAGTCGAGCTTCTCGAGAACTAAGAGCCGAGCTTCTCGAGAACTGAAAGGACTTCTCGAGAACTATATTGGACTTCTCGAGAATTAAGAGATACTTCTCGAGAGCTGGAACTTTGACAAATAAATGGAAGCTTTCCGGACTTCTCGAGAACTAAGAGATACTTCTCGAGAGTCAAACATAGAAAAAAATTTCTGAACTGAAACAACTAAACTTCTTGAGAACTAAACTCCTGTTTCTCGAGAACTTCTAACTCTACTTCTCGAGAACTGAAAGGACTTCTCGAGAAGTGGACTTAAATTTTTTTAACTTTTTAGAAAAAACTTTTTCTTCGCTTCAAGAGTCCAATCTTTATTCCATGGTCCAAGTGTTTGAATATGAAGTGTATCCTAATAGAGATGCTACACATGAGTCAACACCTTGGATCACACAGTGAGGGATTACACTGTATATTCCTGTGTTCATGACCCACTGTAGACTGACATTGGTCTACACTTAGTAATGATGATCTGCAAACACACAACTTAAACAAGATATTAAATACAACTTAATTAATCTTAGTTCAAGGGTGACTTCATGCAAATCTGGGTTTATGGATGCAATGCCCAATAATATCTGGTCTACTGGCTGCTAGATAAAGAAGTGATCCAACTTTGCTCCTATACAAGGTTATATCAACTGGCTTTCCAGTAATATCCTTATCTAAGGAAATAGTGGATCCCATAGGAGTTCTCATTGAAGTGGTTATTTTCATTTCATACTTCTTGATTAACTCCTTGGTGAACTTAGACTGACTAATGAAAAGTCCATCTATTGTTTGTTTAACTTGGAGACCTAAGAAAAACTTGAGTTCACCTTTGTTACTCATCTCAAACTTACTTTGCATTAATTTTGCAAACTTATTGACTCATCAGTAGAACGATATATAATGTCTTCTACGTATATTTGTACCAAGATGGTCTTGCCTTTGACTTCCCATAAGAATAGTGTATTGTCTATTTTCCCTTTTGAGAATTTATTCTCAAGAAAGAAATCAAATAGAGTATCATACCAAGCCTTTGGGGCTTGTTTTAAACCATAGAGAGCTCTTTAAAGCAAATAAACATGAGTTGGTTTAGTTGAATCAACAAAACCTGATGGTTGCTCTACCTAGAGTCTCTCTTTGAGGTTGCCATTTAGGAAAGCTGGCTTAACATCCATTTGGTAAACTTTCAAAACCTTGTAGGTTGCATATGCTAGATAAAGTCTTATAGCTTTCAACCTAGCCACCGGTGCAAAGATTTGATCAAAGTCTATTCCCTCTTCTTGTCTACATCCCTTTACAACTAGTCTAGATTTGTTTCTTATTATCACACCATTATCATCTAGTTTGTTACTAAATATCCATTTGGTTCCTATGATGTTACAATCATCTAGTCTGGGAACCTGATGCAATCTCGACAAGTGCACTGATCATCATCAAGTAATAAACTTGGGGTGTTATCCTCCGAGTATCGAATCTATCGAGGAGTGTAGATTGGGAATGTAATCTTCCTCATTAGAAAGTGATTGCAAATGCAACAAAGGTTTTGGGGTTGAGTTTTCATTTTGTAACAACTAAAACTAATTACCTGGGCCGCCTTATCCGCTTCGCAATGGTAGAATACTCCGATGTGTATTAGGGTTTGTGTTCATAACAATTGAGGGATGAAAACACCTCTTCACCAAGCCAGCCCCTAACACACGTTAGTGCGGCGCATCACCAAGAAACAAACCAAAGCAAGCAAAGGAAGTAGTGCCAAACTATGAACTACAATAACATTTGCAATAGTAAACAATCATGAACATTGTTAAGAGTACCTAACACGTTTAGCAAACATCCAAAGCAAAGAAACAACATCCAAATGAGAGTGAAGAGGAGATTTACAACCCAACTCATGAAGGCTAGACACGATTCTCGGCCGGAGTCGAAGGTTGTCGGTTTTCGTCCGGGCTCGGTCGGTGGTTGACGTTCGAGTAAGCTTGAAGTGTTGTCACCTACTTCAAAGATGTTTTCCCCGTCTTCTTCAGGAACCGTGAAGGATGGTAGTCACCTGAAAACTCTCCAATGCCAGCGAGAGGGAGCTCCAAATGCTCCTCTTGAGAAGGAGATGAAGGAAACGATAGAAGATCTTCGCTTGCGGTGAAGTTTGGAGGATGAACAGTGGCTGGATGAGCTCTCCAAGGAGGAGAGAGGAAAAAGCGGTCGGAGGGCGATTTTCCCACTCTGAGAGGCAGAAATGGCGGAATACCCTACTCAAGTCAACTCCTGAACTTAAATATAAGAAGATCAGAAAAGGATTGTAGAGGTGACGGTAACCGAGGAGGAGGACCGATGTATGGATCGATCGGATACGGGGGATCGAGGAGGGATCAGGGTGATCCAAGGGGGTGGGGGTGGGGATTGAGGCTACCCGCAAGGCCAGCCTCCACACCTGGTGCCGTTGGAGCGTCGCCTCGACGTCGCAGGCCCCGCCCCCAGATTAGAAGATTTCTTTTTCCAGGAGGGACCTACCAGATCACGAATATCCCTTCTGTGTTGTACTGGTAATCAAGACTGCCATCGAAAACATAACGGTGTCAAGAATCTTGGTGGATAATGGGAGCTCCGTAAATGTTATCTTCAAAAAGGCATTCAATGAGATGAGAGTGGAAGCCAGGAGAGTGCTGGAGGCAGAAGGACCGTTGTTCGGATTCTCAGGAGAGCGGAAGGAGGTTGAGGGAGGAGTAGGGCTCCAGTTGACTCTGGGGGGGCTGTCGAGAAACTGCCTCTTTGTGATAATGGACGCCCCCAGCAGTTACAACGCGATCTTTGGGCGCCCTTTGATCATCGCCTTCAGATGCATGCCGTCCATGTTCCATCAGTGTTTGAAGCTTAATTCAGGGGGGACCAAGATCAGGGTACGGGGAGATCCGAAGGTAGCCTGAGAATGCTATGTGATGGCAGTGAACACCATCTCATGGAAAGGTGATGCGGAAGAACTAGAGAGGAGGATGTGGCAAGAGGAGAAGGAGGGGAGAGAGGTGGCTGGAGTAGAGAGAGGCATTGCGGTGGAGCCAGAGATGGTGGGAGAGCAGGGTGAAGGAGAGGAAAAGGAGGGGAGAGAGGTGTCTGGAGTAGAGAGGCATGGCGGATGAGCCAGAGATAGTGGGAGTGCAGGAAGGTAGGAAGGAGGCAGGAGGTGCCAAGGGAAGGAAAAGGAAGAGGGGGAGATGAGGGAGTCGTCCGGAAAGTAGACTAAGCCAGAAGGGAGGAAGAGATCATCGCAAGGAATGACTCCCGAAAAAGAAAGGGGGAGGACCTAGTAGAGAGTGGCTTCGGTTGATGAGGAGCGGGAAGTAGGGAAGGGTAGGTCAAGGGAGAAGGAGAAAAATCCAAGGGATCAAGAAGAGGAGGAGGAGCCTTCGAGACTGAGGGCAGCAGTGGAGGTTCTGGAGATGGACGTCCTCACGAAAGATGGGAGAAAGGAGAAGATCAAGGTCAGCGGAGAGCTCATCCCAAGGGATCAGGATGAGATCTGGAGGTGCGTGCAAGAGAACATCGATGTATTTGCCTGGAGTGCAGCCGATATGCCGGGGGTCGACGCGGACGTGGCGTGCCACCGCCTCAACCTCGACCCCAAGGTTCGTCCCATCCAGCAAAAAAAGAGGGCCATCGCTTCCAAGATGGCAAGTCCTATCAGGGAAGAAGTGGAGAAGCTACTTCAAGCAGGGTTCATATCTGCGAATAAGTATCCAGGGTAGGTAAGCAATGTTGTAATAGTAAAGAAAAGGGAGGGTAAATGGAGAATGTGTATCGACTTCTCTCTTTTAAATAAAGCATGCCCGAAGGATTGTTACCCTCTGCCTGGAATCGACGCACTGGTTGATTCAACCGTCGGTTTTCCACTAATGAGTTTTTTAGATGCCTTTTTAGGGTACCACAGATACGCATGCATCCCCCGGACATCAAAGACGTCACCTTTGTCACCGAGGATGAGTGTTTCAGTTACAACATGATGCCCTTCAGATTGAAGAATGCAGGGGCGACCTACCAAAGGATGATGGACCGGATATTTCGGGAGCAGAAGGGGCGGAACCTCGAGGTCTATTTAGATGACCTAATGATTAAGAGTCGAAACCTCGAGTCCCACCTCTTGGATTTGTGGGAAACTTTTAAAACTATATGAAAATATAAAATGAGACTCAACCCTCTAAAATGTGTATCCGGGGTCATTAGGGGGAAGTTTTTAGGGCACCTCCTCACCCTTTAAGGAGTGGAGCCTTATCCAGATAAGGTAAAAGCAATCCTAGAGTTGGGATCTCCGAAAGATGCTAAGGAGGTCCAACGCCTTACTGGTAAGTTGGCAGGGTTGAGCAGGTTCCTCTCCAGGGCGAGGGAGAGGTGTTCCTCCTTCTTATGAACTCTGAGGGGTGGGAAGGAATTCAAGTGGACCCCGAATGTGAGAATGCCTTCCTAGCTCTAAAGCAACATCTCACCTAGACGCCGCCACTTCAAGGGCCACGAGAGGGGGAAAATCTGTTCCTATGCGTGGGAGTAGGGGCAGAGGCAGTTAGCTAGGTCCTTGTGCGAGAAGAGGGAAAGAAGCAATTCCCCATATATTACGTGAGCAGGGTCCTCAAAAAGGCAGAGCTAAAGTACCCCATCCTCGAAAAACTTGCCTTCACCCTCATCATCTCAGCCCAGAAGCTCAGGCCGTACTTCCAAGCCCATTCCATCCAGGTCGTGACGGACCACCCCCTCCGCCGCATTCTAGAGGGGGTGGAGCATTCAGGGAGGTTAGCCAAGTGGTCGATAGAGCTTAGTGAATTTGACTTTACCTACATCCCTCGGGTAGCTATCAAGGCGCAGGTGGTGGTAGATTTCTTAGCAGATTACATGGTCGAGGTCAAGGAAGTAGGGGCACCTCCCATGGTGGCTTGGGAAATGCTCGTGGATGGGGCCTCAGGCAGAAGTTCTTTTGGAGGCGGGGTTATTTTAATAAGTCCCGAATGGACAAGAATCGAGCAGGCTTTGAAGATCCACTTCACCCTTACAAACAACCAGGCCGAGTATGAAGCCATCATCGCCGGGCTCAGGCTGTCTCGTGAGCTGGGCATACAGGACCTCAGGGTCTCCACGGATTCTCTTGTGGTTGCAGGGCATATCAACGGAGAATTTGAAGTGAGGGAATCGACCCTCCAGCTATACCTAGTAAAGGTGAAGGGTATCATTGGGCAGTTCTGCAGCTTCTCAATCCAACATATTCCAAGAGAGGAGAATACTAGGGCAGACCTGCTTGCTAAGCACGGCCCTCAGGCCGGAGGGACCATGACAAAACTCTTTAGACCCTCTATAGTGGAAGGGGAGTTAATGGAAGTGGACCAGGAGGGGTCCTGGATGGACCCATTTATGACGTTCTTGACGTCAGGACATCTACCCGAAGGGGACCTTGAGAAGAAGCGGGTCAAATACAAGTCGGCCTATTACCTGCTGAGGGAAGGGATCCTTTATCTTAAAATGTTGTCGGGCTTTGTAGCTCGATGTGTGTCCGAGAAGGAGGCGTCAAGGGTACTGGAGGAAGTTCACTCGGGGGAATGCGGAAGCCACTCAGGGAGTCGGACCCTGGTGGGGAGGGTGCTGAGGCAGGGCTACTTTTGGCCTACCCTCAGGAAAGATACTGAGGAGTTCGCAAGAAGATGCAGAAAATGTCAGGAGTTCGCTCCACTTCAACTCCTCCCAGCGCAAGCATTACACACGATAATGGCTCCATGGTCCTTCGCCATATAGGGAATGGACCTGGTAGGCCCGTTACCCCAGGCAAATGGCCAGAGGAGGTTCCTACTGGTCATGGTAGACTACTTTTCAAAGTGGTTGGAGGTGAAGACCTTGGCAAAGGTTACGATGAAGGTGGTCAAGAACTTTTTATGGGGGGAAATTATCTGCTGGAACGGGCTCCCTTTGGCCATTATCACAGATAACGGGCCACAATTCGCTAATAGGGAATTTGTAGACTTCTGCACCCAACTTGGCATAGATCTTCGATTTGCCTCGGTTCATCACCCCCGAAGCAACGAACAGGTGGAAAGTCGCAAACAAGATCATCGTGAACCTCTTGAAGAAAAAGTTAGAAAATCTGAGGGGAAGTTGGATGGAGTAGCTCCCCTCCGTTCTTTGGGCTCTGAGGACTACATCGAATACCACCATAGGAGAGACACCCTTCAGACTCTCCCATGGCTCGGAGGCTGTCATACCCGTAGAATTCGAAGTTGAATCTTCTAGGGTGGTAGTGGCAAGGAGAAGAGATGAAGAATTGTCAATAGGACAATAGGGAGGAGCAGAAGCTCTCTTTCGACTTGGTAGTGGAGCTCAGGGAGCTAGCGTCAATCCGATAGGAGGAAATCAAGCGCCGAATGTCCAAGTACTTTGATAAGCACATCAGGATGAAACAATTCCAAAAGGGGGACTTGGTCCTCAAGAAGGTAGATGTCGAAGGCAGGGGGACCTCTGTAGGGAAGCTCAACCCCAACTGGGAGGGTCCCTTTATTATATAGGAGGTTTTGAAGTCGAGGGGATACCACCTCCAGGATGTGGATGAGATGCACTTGGATCGCGCCCGAAGCGGCGACGATCTGAAGCGATTTTATCCCTAATGTTATACCCTCTTGTATTTATTTGAACATGTTTCTAAAATTTTTTTTCTACTTGTATACATGGCACGATTTCTCGGTACAATGCACTTCGAGGCGACCGCCCTTGAAAGATGAGATTATTTTGGAGGAGTGGAGGAGTAGAGGAGACCCGCTGACCAGGCTCCCATCAAGCTGGCAGGGTTGTAGGCTCACTCTGTGGTCGGAGGTTGTTTGGAGAGGAGACCCCGAGCAAACCCGCTGACCAGTCTCCCATCAAGCTGGAAGGGCTATAGGCTCACTCGGTGGTTGGAGGTTGTTTGGAGAGGAGACCCCAAGAAGACCCACAGTCCATGCACCCATCAAGCTGGCAGGGCTGTAGGCTCACTCGGGGGTCGGAGGTTGTTTGAAGAGGAGACCCCGAGCAGATACGCTGACCAGGTTCCCATAAAGCTGGCAGGTCTGTAGGCTCACTCGGTGGTCGGAGGTTGTTTGGAGAGGAGACCCCGAGCAGACCTGCTGACCCGGCTCCCATCAAGCTGCCAGGGCTATAGGCTAACTCTGTGGTCGGAGGTTATTTGGAGAGGAGACCCCGAGCAGACCCGCTGACAAGGCTCCCATCAAGCTGGCAGGGTTGTAGGCTCACTCAATGGTCGGAGGTTGTTTGGAGAGGACACCCCGAGCAGACCCGCTGACCAGGCTCCCATCAAGCTTGCAGGGTTGGAGGCTCACTCGGTTATCAGAGGTTATTTGGAGAGGAGACCCCAAGTAGACCCGCTGACCAGGCTCCCATCTAGCTGACAGGGTTGTAGACTCACTCGGTGGTCGGAGGTTGTTTGGAGAGGAGACCCCGAGCAGACCCACTGACCAGGATCCAATCAAGATGGCAGGGCTATAGGCTCACTCGGTTGTCGGAGGTTGTTTAGAGAGGAGACCCTGAGCAGACCCGCTGACAAGGCTCCCATCAAGCTAGCAGGGATGTAGGATCACACGGTGGTCGGAGGTTGTTTGGTGAGGAGACCCCGAGCAGACCCGCTGACCAGGCTCCTATCAAGCTGGCAGGGCTGTAGGCTCTCTCAGTGGTCGGAGGTTGTTTGGAGAGGAGACCCTGAGCAAACCCGCTGACCAGGCTCCCATCAAGCTGACAGGGCTGTAGGCTCACTCGGTGGTCGGAGGTTGTTTGGAGAGGAGACCCCGAGCAGACCTGCTGACCAGGCTCCCATCAAGCTGGCAGGGCTGTAGACTCACTCGGTGGTTGGAGGTTCTTTGGAGAGGAGACCCCGAGCAGACCCGCTGACCAAGCTCCCATAAAGCTGGTCGGGCTATAGGTGTAACACCTCTACCCATCAAGAAGAATATAATAGAGGGTCCGGCCGGGGCCCCACACCCTATTCCACCAATAGGTAGAGACGCTACGAAATAATATCAAAACCAACGCATCCTAACACAGAACATTCTAGCGGAAGCTTCACGGTTGAAAACTTGAACTCAAGCAAAACAAGAACTGTCCACTAAACCATAGGAATGTATACAACCAAAGTAGCTTGCCTTAAGGCCTTACAAAATTTCCCTTAACAAGGTGTGGTTTACAGACATCGGCACGCAGGCCGGCCACACATTAACAAGAAGAAACAAAACAAAGCCCTCGAGGGCAGCAACGCAGCTTGGGCTTCAGCCCGCTAAGTTCTGCTCGGACCAGCACCTCCAGCACCTATAAGAACCAAACCACCAAACGGTGGCAAACAGGGAAACGGTAAGCATTCAACTGACCAATTACAATGACCCTGCCCTTGG
The DNA here is from genome assembly GCA_039513925.1 of Platanthera zijinensis. NCBI lineage: Eukaryota > Viridiplantae > Streptophyta > Magnoliopsida > Asparagales > Orchidaceae > Platanthera > Platanthera zijinensis. The sequence goes on along the minus strand of CM077078.1, from coordinate 2,505,417 downwards.
CACGGGGCAGCGGAATTCCATCCCTGCATAGCATTTTCCAATATTATATATATAGAAAACCACACAAGACGTGCACGACCACACAGTCAATACATATCACAAATGTCGGCACGACGGCCCGACGCTCCGTGCACTCAGGGCACATTCGGGTGTACCGGAAACACCGGATTCTACCAATGAGCATTCTAGTCTTGATCGACACGCAAGTCGTCGACTCTCGCTATGTGATCCTAACAGGGCCTTAAGCACCCAAGGTTAGACAACCATAACGCGGGTACAGATCTGCCTATCCCATTGCTCACATCGTCAGACTCAAGACTGGACTGATGCGGGTACAGCTTCACCTTGCCCGTCCACCACAAGAGTTGAACCCAACTCGCACAATTTCCTGGACTTCCTCCAGTACTTCCTGCTGCACCAAGCAACAGGTATGAACCACAGATTGCACACAAACAATCAAAGTCTCAGAGATTCCTCTGAATGCAAACAAGCATCACCAATCCATACTAGCACGTCTAGATGGGATTCATACAGCATGCCTAGATCCGTACTCCAATTCCGGATTCTAACAAGGGGGACTTCACATATCTACCCCAAGGGATGCCACAATCCACCACATTCTCGCGGGGAAGGGTTTTCCCTATGCACATGCAGGAAAGAAGGACTTCACATGACAAGGACGGAAATCGTTACCCTTGGAAGTCGCCTCGGAGCCATGGAGTGAATTGAGACGGATGAAAGCCTTCATAGCAGCCTTGCCTTCGCAAATCCGAACTCGGCTTGCGATTTGGACAATCGTAGCACCACCGGCAGCCAGATTCCCCTTCTTCTTCCTAACCTTGCTCTCCCCTCTCTCTTAACCTTGGAAAGAGAATGATAAAACTCAAATGAGCTTTCTCTTCTTCAATCCAGGCCTTATCAACCCAGGGAAGAGCCCAGACCATTGGATCTTGGTCAAAGAAATTGAACGACTATGATCAGCCCTGAAATTTATTTTCTGGGACGAACACGGGTAGTGACACGCCCGTGTCACAGGCCGTGTTCCTGAAGCGGTTAATAACCAACTTAAGCCAAACCAGCACACGGGTGTCTACACGCTCGGGTCACGCCCGTATCGACACCTGACACGCCCGTGTCGAGGGGCGTTTTCCCCCATCGAGACGGAATCGCCATTTTTCCCAAGAACCAAACGAGCACTGGACACGCCCATATGCCATTTTAACACGCCCGTGTCACGATTGACACGGCTGGGCCTCCAACCGTGTCCTTCACGGGACATTCTGGCTAATAATTGGGCATGACACGCCCTGGGACATGCCCGTGTCCTCCGGCCGTATCACAACTCAACGCAACTTCACTCAGCGCCACTCAATGCCATCCTAGCAGGACACGCCCTGGGACACGCACGTGTCCCAGGCTGTGTCGACACTCAATGATGGTTGGCTCAACGATCGTCGACCAAGAAGAACACGCCCTGGGACACGCCCGTGTCCCAGGCCGTGTACCCTAGACACGCCCTGGGACACGCCCGTGTCCAAGGCCGTATCAGCCAGCCTGAACATCACTTTGGATTTTTGATACTTCTGGGGTGTTACAATCCTCCCCTCCTTAATAAAATTTCATCCCAAAATTTGAAGACAGCAGGGAGATAACAACATAACAAAATCAGAGACATATATGTTTATATCACATATACAAACAAGCGAACATGTTACGAAAATAACTCGGGAAACTCGGCTCGCATGGTCTGCTCTCGCTCCCATGTTAGCTCTTCTCAGCCACAATTGTACCACCAGACTTTGACCATCCCGATCTTTTTGTTCCGCAACTGTTTCTCGGCTCAATCCTCGATCCGAATGGGTCTCACCTTTGTCGTTAGCCTATACTCAAACGGCACCCGATCATTCTCAATCACTTGAGCTGGATCCTTGACTGCTTTTCGTAGTACCGAGATGTGGAACACATCATGCAGTCCACCCAATTTCGATGAAAGAGCTAGCCGATAGGCACCTTCCCCAACTCGCTCCACCACTTCAAACGGACCAAGGTATCGCTGACTTAGCTTTTTCAACCGCCGAATCTGAGATACGCCTTTGAAGGATTTAATCTTTAAATAGACCCAGTCACCTACCGTGAACTCCACGTTCCGGTGCTTAGCATTGTAATACTTGGCTTGCCGATCCTGGGCTATTAGTAGTCTCTCTCGAATAGAGCGTATTGTTGGGTTAGCATCCTCGACTACCTTTTGTCCCAAAAGTTTGGATTCGCCAGTTTCTGCCCAAGCTAACGCTATACGGCACTTGTGACCATACAGAGCTTCAAACGGTGGCTTGCCAATGCTCGCTTGGTATCTATTATTGTAGGCAAATTCCACCATAACAAGGAGATCTTCCCATTTCTTACTGAAGTCCAGGGCGCACATACGGAGCATATCCTCCATTGTTCTGTTGGTTCGTTCAGTTTGGCCATTCGTTTGCGGATGAAAGGCCGTATTGAATGCTAACTTCCTGCCCAATAGCTGATGAATTAGCCTCCACTCCTTTGAAGTAAATTGCCCATCACGGTCACTGACGATGCTTCGGGGGATACTGTGCAATCGAACAATCTGCTCCACATAGAGCTTTGCCAATGTTTCCACTGAATCGTCCCGTTTGTTTGGTAGGAAGTGAGCCACCTTTGTTTATCAGTCGAAAATCACCCAGATTGAGTCATTCCCACGTTGAGATCTCTGCAATCCGTGCACGAAATCCATAGAAATATCCTCAAACTTCCACTACGGAACTGGCAATGATTTCAAGAAACCACTAGGCCGTTGACACTCTGCCTTTACCAAAGCACAAGTACGACACTTAGCCACATACTCGGCTATGTACTTCTTTAAACAGGCAACAAGAACAATTTCTTCATGTCCTTGTACATCTTTGTGCTCCTAGGGTGAATTGAGTACTTTGTAAAGTGTGCTTCATATAACAATTCTTCTCGCAATTTACCCGCACAAGGGACACACAATCGGCCATCCTTCCGTAATAACCCGTCATCCCAGGAGAATTGGTCACCAGACCCTTCCTTGGCATAGCGTTGGAGACTTTCATCAAGCTCCGTTGCCCGCCGAACCCTATCCGCAAGGTCATATTGAACTTCCATCAAGTTCAAGCATACATCGGCCGAAGAATCCCTCTCAACACAAGATATCTCCAACGCTTCCAATTCCTGGATTAGACGCTCGTCATGTATCCGCAACCAACTTGCCCGAATCGGAGTCCGACGACTCAAGGCATCAGCGACCATATTTCCCTTTCCGGGAACATAGTGAATGTCGAAGGTATAATCCCCTAGGAATTCCATCCACCTCCTTTGTCGCATATTCAAATCCTTTTGATCGAGCAAATACTTCAGGCTTTTATGATCTGTATAAATATCTACCTTCACGCGATAAAGATAGTGCCGCCACAAATTTAGCGAAAAGATCACCGCCGCAAACTCCAAGTCGTGGACGGGGTAATTATGCTCATGCACATTTAATTGACGTGAGCCATAAGCGATCACCTTGCCAAACTGCAGGAGAACGCAGCCTAAGCCGCTTCCTGACGCATCGATGTATATCTCAAAACCGTCTGTACAACAAGGCGACGTCAAAACAGGCATCGTGGTCAAACGACCTTTTAGCACCTCACAAGCTCGCGCGCACTCCGGCGTCCAAACGAACATCTGATCTTTTCTCATCAACGTAGTCAAAGGCAAAGCAATCAGGGAGAAGTTCGCCACAAATCGTCTATAGTAGCCTTGCAGTCCAAGAAAACTCCTTACTTCGGCCACCGAAGAAATCACTGACCAATCACAAATGGCACTTATCTTTGCCGGATCCACCATTATGCCCTCTCCACTTACCACATGGCCCAGAAAAGCCACTAACGAGAGCAAGAACTCACACTTAGAGAACTTGGCATACAGCTTATTTCTCCGCAAGGTATGCAATACCAACCGCAAATGGTTTGCATGATCTTCCTCCGACTGAGAGTACACGAGGATATCATCAATGAACACAATCACAAAAAGATCCAAGTATTCGCAGAACGTTTGATGCATGATATCCATGAATACCGAAGGCGCATTACATAAGCCGAACGACATCACTATGAACTCATAATGACCATAGCGTGTGCCAAACACTGTCTTGGGAATGTCACCTTCCCTTATCCGCAATTGGTAATACCCGGATTTCAAATCCAACTAGGAATAGACGGTTGAGCCTGCTAGCTGATCAAACAATTCATCGATCCGTGGAATCAGATACTTGTTTTTCTCCGTCAACTTATTCAGTTTGCGATAATCAATACATAGCCGCAAACTACCGTCTTCCTTTTTCACAAAAAGAACAGGCGCACGCCAAGGTGACATACTTGGGCGTATATATCCCTGCTCCAACAGTTCTTGCAACTGAACTTTTAGTTCGGCCATCTCTTTTTGTGCTACTCGATACGACAAACGGGCCACAAGCTTCGCACCTGGCACCAGATCGATAGAGAAGTCGATTTCCCTTTGGGGAGGTAACCCTGGAAGGTCCTTTGGAAACACATCAGCATACTCCGACACAATCGGCACTTCACTCACACTAGCCTTCGGCGCCACCGCCTCTACGAGTGTGAAGAATAACTCCGCACCCTTCCGAACTGCCTTAACAACTTGGAGAGCAGATAACAACATCCCACTCAACCCTTGTATACCAATGAACTTGGTCTCTTATTCGGTATTCTGCCCGAGTGTGACCTCTTTTGAAGAGCAATCTATACAGGCACGCTGCTCTGACAGCCAGTCCATACCAAAGATTTTATCAAATTCCTTGATCGGCAATACTAGTGTTTCCACCTTGAACTCCTGACTCCCTATCTTTACCTTAAGACCGCAAGATTTATCCGTACACATCAAACATCCGTTAGGTAACAACACCTTTACACTATCTGTCGTGGTCCGGATAGGTACCCTGACACGAAAGACGAACTCTTCAGACAGAAACGAATGTGAAGCTCCTGTGTCAAACAGTGCTCGCGCCGGATACTCTCGTATAAGTAAAAACCCTAAAACATCACAATCAAAACAAGCACAGCACACAGTAAAAAATAACATTAAAAACTGCGCGCACCTGTGACGACATCCGCCTGCTTAATGGCCTCCTGTTGTCCAAGGTTGAAGACCCTGGGCTGCGCATGCAAGGCAGAAGACTCCACCACAGTCTTCCCTTTCTCCGCATAAGATGCTCCCGTCTTCTTGTCACACTTTGGAGGACCAACTCGGCAATCATGTGCGAAGTGTCCCAACTTCCCGCACGTAAAACAAGCGCGAGATCCATACCCAGATGTCTCTATCACAGTCGCATAAGGAGCTTGTCCAGTAGACTTGGACTTCTTTCCCCATCTCTTACGATACCCAAACTTCTTCGGACGTGACGGCTTGAACTATGGCTTTGTCACAGCCAAGGTCCCCTTTGCTTGCCCCCTTTTCATGTCCATCTCCAAATACCGAGCCGTACAGACTAAGGCTTGAAATCCCTTACTCAAAGAACTCGAGAGCAAATACCGCAGCTCATCTCGTAGTCCCGCATAAAACCTACTAGTCTTACGCTCTTCTTCGAAAAATATTGTACCCGCATTTCTTCCCAAACGTGTTAACTCATGTAGGTAATAATCCACACTACGATCTCCTTGAGTTAACTGTTGAAATTCCATTTCCATCGATATCCTTTGCTGCATTGGTAGATGTTGTGCCAAGAACAACCGAGAAAATTCGTCCATCGAGACTTCTTGCAAGTTGTCTACCGGCCAAGTGATGCAGTTCAATCTCATCCCACCATAAGCGAGCCTCTCCTTCTAGTAGGAAAGTGGCCAACATAACCTTCTGTCCCTCCTAACCTTGATCGCTCTGATGATCCTCTTGATCCTTGCAAGCCAATCCTCTGCTTGGGCCGGTGACCCTGCCCCAGTAAATTGTGGAGGGTTGAAGCTCAAGAATTGCTTCAATTGTTGATCTGCTGCCCGCGGATCAACTACAGCTTCTACCGGTTCTTGCCGTACCCTAGCATGCGTTGGCACAACTACAGGACGTGCCTGCCCAGCCTGCTGAGCATTCATCACAGTAAGTACTGTTTCCGTGATGAAACGTACCGTTTCAGCTGATGGAGGAGGTGTGGGCACCTCAGCTGGTGCCGCACTTTCTACAGAATGTTGAGGTTCGGATTGACCGGCAACACTTCTAGTCACCTATATGTGTAAAACACACAATTTAGCGACCAAGTAAAACGACAAACATACAAAAACAATACACAAGTTCAACAAACAAGTGTCTTTGCATTCCTAAGTAGACATTCTTGAGTTCAAGTTACGTGTTATAATGATAGCACGGACACATGCTCGCCGCCCCTCAAAAGAATTCGTCCGCGAATTCGGAAGAGATCGACCAACAAGCTGATACCAAATTGTAACACCTCTAACCGTCAAGAAGAATATAATAGAGGGTCCGGCCGGGGCCCCACACCATATTCCACCAACAGGCGGAGATGCTACGAAATAATATCAAAACCAACGCATCCTAACACAGAGCATTCTAGCGGAAGCTTCACGGTTGAAAACTTGAACTCAAGCAAAACAAGAACTGTCCACTAAACCATAGGAATGTTTACAACCAAAGTAGCTGGACTTAAGGCCTTACAAAACAAGGTGTGGTTTACAGACATCGGCACGCAGGCTGGCCACACATGAACAAGAAGAAACAAAACAAATCCCTCGAGGGCAGCAATGCAGCTTGTCCTTCAGCCCGCTAAGTCCTGCTCGAACCAACACCTCCAGCACCTGCAAGTACCAATCCACCAAGCGGTGGCAAACAGGGGAACGGTCAACATTCAGCGACCAATTATAACGACCCTGCCCCGGGCACGGGGCAGCAGAATTCCATCCCTGCATAGTGTTTTCCAATATGATATATATATATATATATCAAACCACGCAAGACGTGCACGATCGCATAGTAAATACATATCACAAACATCGGCCCGACGCTCCATGCACTCAGGGCACATTCGGGTGTACCGGAAACACCGGATCCCACCAATGAGCATTCTAGTCTTGATCGGCACACAAGCCGTCGACTCTCTCTATGTGATCCTAACAGGGCCTTAAGCACCCAAGGTTAGACAACCATAACGCGGGTACAGATCTGCCTATCCCGTTGCTCACATCGTCAGACTTAAGACTTTACTAACGCGGGTACAGCTTAACATTGCCCGTCCACCACAAGAGTTGAACCCAACTCGCACAATTTCCTGGACTTCCTCCAGTACTTCCTGCTGCACCAAGCAACAGGTATGCACCACAGATTGCACACAAACAATCAAAGTCTCGGAGATTCCTCCGAATGCAAACATGCATCACCAATCCAGACCAGCACGTCCAGAAAGGCTTCACAAAGCATGCCTAGATCCGTACTAAAATTTCGGATTCTTACAAGGGGGACTTCACATATCTTACCCAAGGGACGCCACAATCTATCGCATACTCGCGGGGAAGGGTTTTCCCTATGCACATGCAGGAAAGAAGGACTTCACATGTCCAAGACGGAAATCGTTATCCATGGAAGTCGCCTCGGAGCCATGGGGAGAATTGAGACGGATGAAAGCCTTCATAGCAGCCTTGCCTTCGCAAATCCGAACTCGGCTCGCGATTTGGACCACCGTAGCACCACCGGCGGCCGGATTCCCCTTCTTCTTCCTCACCTTGCTCTCCCCTCTCTCTTAACCTTGGAAAGAGAATGATAAAACTCAAATGAGCTTTCTCTTCTTCAATCCCGGCCTTATCAACCCAAGGAAGAGCAAAGACAATTAGGACTTGGTCAAAGAAAATGAACGGCTTTGATCAGCCATTAAATTGATTTTCTGGGCCGAACACGGGTCGTGACACGCCCGTATCACATGCCGTATTCTTGAAGCGGTTAACAACCGAGTTAAGCCAAACAAGAACACGGGTGTCGACATGCCTAGTGTAACGCCCCCATCCGTTAAATGACGTATAGTAGAAGGTCCGGCCGGGGCCCCACACTATATGCCACAAACAGACGGTGAGGTCACAGGATAATACCAAACCATACGAATCCTAACTCAGAGCATTCTAGCGGAAGCTTTAAGTTACCAATTTGAACTCTACACAGGAATGTCCAATATATAAACTACCTTTATATATAACACGGAATGTACACAAATACAAGAGTTTGGCCTTAAGGCCTTACAGTTCCTCTTACATACAACATGTTTTACAAACCTCGGCGCGCAGGCCGGCCATACATGAGTAAAAGAGAAGTAAGCAACATATTCGCTAGCCTTCAAAGGCTAGCCGCGGCAGCAGCAGCAACAGCAGTAGGGCTTCAGCCCATCACTTACCACTTGGCTCTCCAGCACCTGCGCGGGAACAATCCACCCAACCGGTGGCAAACAATGCAACGGTCAGCTTTCAGCTGACCCAATTATAACAATCCTACCCCTTTCTCGGGGCATGAGCATTCTTTCCCTGCAAGCATGGCATCATCAAATAGCAACTATGTGCGCGCAGGCACATTCAAGCCATCACAACTATCGGCCACACGGCCCGACAGTCCGTGCACTCAGGGCACATTCTTGGTGTACCGGAATACCAGGGTCAACACCACCGTCTACACGGTATTTGAGCATTCTAGTCTTTCCGGCGCGCGGGCCTAAGACTCTCATTAGGCGCTCCAACAAAACCTATAACCAGGCTTCCAAGTCGGACGGACCTAACGCAGGTACGGATCAGCCACCCCCCGTTGCTCAAGTCGCCGTGCCATCTCGAATACGGAAGTATCCATGGCTATTTATAGGCGCGGGTCGGTTTCACCTTTCCTGTTCGGCAATCTGCCTTTTCATCGAGTTGCAGCCCAACGGCTCAACCACTCACAAAGTGGCAACACACGGCCACAAGAGTTGCATCCAACCCTCTTCATTTCCTGGACATCGTCCAGTACTTCCTGCCGCACCAAGCAACAGGTAGGCACAAGGCATCACAAGCCATAATCACGGAGCCTTCTCCGATATGCAAACAAGCATCACCAATCCAGACCATATCCAGATGGGCTTCACACAGCATGCCTAGAGCCGTACTCCAATTCTGGCCTCTAACAAGGGGGACTTCACATATCTACCCCAAGGGACACCACAACCCACCGCACACTCGCGGGGAAGGGTTTTCCCTATGCAATGCAGAAAAGAAGGACTTCACATGTCCAAGGAGGGAGATCGTTACCCTTGTCGATCTCTTCGGAGCCATCGAAAACTAGCCAGTGAGAAAGAACCGCAGCAGCCTTGCCTTCACAATGCCGGCTTCGGATCACGAATCGGACCACGGGAACTCCGTCGGTGGCTTGCTCTCCTCCTCCTTATTCTTCTTCCTCTCTCCTTCTCTCTTCCTTAAGGACAAATGAAGAATGAATCTTCATCCTTCCTTCACGGAGTTAATCCAGCCAGGAAACAACCTGAGCCCTTGGATCAAAAGAGAGAATCTGAACGGCCATGATCTGCCCAAAAAACTCTATTTTTGGCTGACACGGCCTGTGACACGCCCGTGTCACAGGCCGTGTACCCTTAAGCGGCACACGCGGTATTGAACCGACTGAACAACATGGGTATCGACACGCCCGTGTCGAACCTGACACGCCCGTGTCATTCTTGAGACACGCCCGTGTCTCCTGTTACACGGTACTCACTGATTTCCAAAACCAGTACACGGGTCGGAACACGGCAGCTGACACGCCCGTGTCCAGCCTGACACGCCCGTGTTCAAGGCCGTGTTCAAGGCCGTGTTCGGCTCTGACTTGAATAGTCCAATTTCGAAAAATAATTCGCACACGCCCTGGGACACGCCCGTGTCCCAGGCCGTGTACACCCGACACGCCCTGGGACACGCCCGTGTCCCAGGCCGTGTCAAACAGCCTGCTACTCAAACTTTCAGATGAGTCTTTTTGGGGCCTTTTTGGGGTGTTACAACCCTCCCCCCTTAACAAAATTTCGTCCCGAAATTTACACGGTAAGGAAACAAAAACCAGCACTGCTATAACTCTGTTATAACACAAAGTACACGGTCTACAGTTTATACAAATAACTCGGGAAATTCAGCTCGCATGGTCTGCTCTCGCTCCCATGTTAGCTCTTCACGGCCACAATTGTCCCATCGGACCTTGACCATCCCGATCACTTTGTTCCGCAACTGTTTCTCGGCTCGATCCTCGATCCGAATGGGTCTAACCCTCGTCGTTAGCCCATACTCGACCGGTACCCGATCATTCTCCACCACTTGAGCTGGATCCTTCACCGCCTTACGAAGGACTGAGATGTGAAACACATCATGTAATCCACCCAAGTCCGCTGAAAGTGCTAGTCGATAAGCAGCTTCCCCAACTCGCTCCACCACCTCAAACGGACCAAGATACCTCGGACTTAGCTTTTTCAAACGCCGAATCCTGGACACGCCTTTGAAGGGTTTGATCTTCAAATATACCCAATCACCCACCGCGAACTCCACGTTCCGATGTTTGGCATTGTAGTACTTTGCTTGATGATCTTGGGCTATCAATAGCGTCTCCCGAATAGAGCGTATGAGCGAGGTCGCTTCTTCGACTTCCTTTTTCCATTCAGCTTCGATTCGCCTGCTTCTGCCCAAGCTAACGGTGTACGGCATTTCCGACCATACAACGCCTCAAATGGTGCCATACCAATACTCGCTTGGTAGCTATTATTATAGGCAAATTCGACGAGAAATATATAATCTTCCCATCTCTTACCAAAGTCTAGGGCGCACATGCGGAGCATGTCCTCCATCGTCCTGTTGGTTCGTTCAGTCTGGCCATCCGTTTGGGGATGAAAGGCCGTACTAAACGCTAACTTTGTACCCAACATTTGATGAACGAGCCGCCAATCATTCGATGTGAACCGCCCATCACGGTCACTAACGATGCTGCGAGGAACACCGTGCAGTCGAACAACCTGCTCCACATACAGCTTGGCCAATGTTTCCACTAAATCGTCTCTTCTATTTGGAAGGAAGTGCGCCACCTTCGTCAACCGGTCCACAATCACCCAGATTGAATCATGACCGCGTTGAGATCTCGGCAACCCGTGCACGAAATCCATCGAAATATCATCGAACTTCCACTCTGAAATAGGTAACGACTTCAGGAAACCGCCAGGCTTCTGGCATTCTGCTTTCACTAACGCACAAGTATTGCATTCAGCCACATAACGTGCGACATCTTTCTTTAGTCCGGGCCACCAGAACAACTTTTTCATATCTCTGTACATCTTTGTGCTCCTTGGGTGAACTGAGTACTTTGCAAAGTGAGCTTCGTACATCAACTCTTCCCTCAATTTACCCACACTTGGGACGCACACACGACCATTTCTTCGTAACAAACCGTTATCCCAAGAGAATTGGTCATCCGGCCCATCTTTAGCATAGCGCTGGAGACTTTCATCAAGCTCCGTTGCTCGCCGAACTCTGTCCGTAAGGTCATATTGCACCTCCGTCCAGTTCAAGCATGCATCGGTTGACGCACCCTTGTCAACGCAAGATATCTCCAATGCTTCCAATTCCTGGATCAAACGCTGATCATGCCTCTGCAACCAGCTTGCCCGTACCGGAGTCTTCCGACTCAAAGCATCAGCGACCACATTTCCCTTCCCGGGAGTATAGTGAATCTCGAAGGTGTAGTCCCCGAGGAACTCCATCCATCTTCATTGTCGCATATTCAGATCCTTCTGATCCAACAAATACTTTAGGCTTTTGTGATCCGTATAGATATCCACTTTAACGCCATATAGATAGTGCCGCCACAACTTGAGCGCAAAGATTACCGCCGCCAACTCCAAATCATGGACGGGGTAATTCCGCTCATGCACTTTCAACTGACGCGAGCCATAAGCAATCACTTTACCAAACTGCAAAAGAACGCAGCCTAAGCCGCTCCCAGATGCATCACTATAGATCTCATACCCATCGGTACCACATGGTGATGTCAACACAGGCGCCGTGGTCAAACGACTCTTCAAGTCTTCAAAAGCTCGCCCGCACTCCGGCATCCAAATGAACTTTTGATCTTTTCTCGTCAGCGTGGTGAGAGGTAAAGCAATCCGTGAGAAGTTTTCCACAAACCGTCTATAGTAGCCCGCAAGTCCAAGGAAGCTCCTGACCTCGGCCACTGAAGACATCACTGGCCAATCTCGGATGGCACTTATCTTCAACGGATCTACCGCGATACCCTCTCCGCTTACCACATGGCCTAAAAAGGCTACTGAAGAGAGCCAGAACTCACACTTTGAGAACTTGGCAAAAAGCTTATTCCTCCGCAGGGTATGCATAACCAACCGCAAATGGTTTGCGTGATCCTCTTCCGACTGAGAGTATACTAAGATGTCATCGATAAACACAATAACAAACAAATCCAAGTACTCTCGGAACGTTCGATGCATTAGGTCCATAAATACCGAAGACGCATTACATAGGCCAAACGGCATTACCGTGAACTCATAATGACCGTAGCGTGTTCCAAACGCCGTCTTGGGAATGTCACCTTCCCGAATCCTTAGCTGATAATATCCCGATTTCAAATCCAATTTGGAATAGATCGCTGATCCCGCCAGCTGATCAAAGAGGTCATCAATCCGTGGGATCGGATATTTGTTTTTCTCCGTCAGCTTATTCAACTTGCGGTAGTCAATACACAACCGTAAGCTACCGTCTTTCTTTTTCACAAAGAGAACAGGCGCGCTCCAAGGTGACATACTTGGGCGTATATATCCCTGCTCCAACAACTCTTGCAATTGGACTTTCAACTCAGCCATCTCTTTTGGCACGACGCGATATGGAGAGCGGGCCACAGGTTTCGCACCTGGCACCAACTCAATAGAGAAGTCAATCTCCCGCTGGGGTGGTAACCCAGGAAGATCTTTAGGAAACACGTCGGCAAACTCTAACACAACTGGCACTTCACCGACACTGGCCTTTGGCTCAACAGCCTAAATTAGCGTGAAGAATAACTCCGCGCCCTTCCGAACAGCATTGACGACTTGGAGTGCAGACAACAGAGTCCCGCCAACTCCTCGCATACCAGCGAACTTCGTCACAAGTCCGGTATTCTGGCCCAGTGTAATCTCTTTGGAGTTGCAATCAAAAAAGGCACGCTGCTCCGAGAGCCAGTCCATACCAAAGATCACATCAAACTCCGATAACGGTAGCACAGCTGCACTCAAACCAAAATCCCGACTTCCTATTTGCACATCCACATCGCAAGCCCTATCTGCAAGCATCAGACAGCCATTCGGCAACAGCACCCTTGTACTATCCACCGTCACATGACTTGGTACCCCGATTCGCGATACGAAATCCTCAAACAGAAAAGAATGCGAAGCACCCGTATCAAACAGGGCTCTCGCCAAGTTATTCTGAATCAGGACAAAGCCTGCAGCACACACACATGCACAAGCTATACATAACCAAAACCAATAGCACAGTAAGTAAACTAAATCAACTCGTACTTGTGACGACGTCACTTTGCTTAATCGCTTCCTGTTGACCAAGTTGATAGATTCAGGGCTGCACCTGAGACGCAGAGGAATCAACCACCGCTTTGCCCTTCTCAGCATACGACGCACCCGTCTTCTTTTCCCCTTTGGGCTGCACAACACGACAGTCACGAGCTATATGCCCCACCCACCACAGTTATAGCATGTACGAGCATCCGGCCTTGATGTCTCTCCCGACACAACGGTCGTAGTCACTTGCCCAGATGGCTTGGACCTCTTGCCCCCTTTCTTCTAGTTAAAACGATTTGCTCGGGCGAGGTGCTTGAAACTCTGGCTTTGACACAACCCATCCCTTGTTCCCTTGCACTCGCCGCATGTCCTTCTCCAATGCGCACGCAGTATCAACCAACGCCTGAAACCCTTGGCTCACAGAACTCGAAAGCAGGAATCGCAACTCATCCCGCAATCCTTCATAGAGCTGATTCGTTTTCCTTTGGTCATCCGCGAAGATTGTACCCGCATAACGTCCTAAACCTGGTAAACTCATGCAAGTAGATATCCACACTATCTTCCCCTTGCTTTAACCGTTGGAACTCATTTTCCATCGCAATGCGTTGCGCCGCTGGGACATGTTTCGCCAGAAATATTCGAGAGAACTCCTCAATCGACACTTGTGTTAATTGCCTGCCCGCCAAATGGTGTAGCTCAACCTCGTCCCACCACAACCGCGCCTCCCCTTCAAGCATGAAGGTGGCTAAGGTGACCTTGAGAGTTTCCTCCGCCCTGATCGCTGTCATTATCCTCTTGACACGCGATAACCAATCTTCCGCCTGCGTTGGGGATCCCATTCCCGCAAACGTAGGAGGACTGAAGCTCATGAATTGCTTCAACTGTCGGTCAGCTGCTCGTGGATCTACAGCCTCAACCGGCTCAGGTCGTACATCAACACGAACTGGCACTACTGCCGGCTGCGCTTGCCCGGTCGGCTGAATCATGGCAAATAGCGCCTCAGCAACTAAGCGAACAGTTTCCGCAGATGGAGGAGGTGTTGGCACCTCAGCTGGTGCCGCACTCTCATCAGAGCGCTGGGGCTCAGACTGCCCAGCACCACTACTGGTCACCTATAGGTGGACAAGACACACATTAGCGAACGTATGCAAGCAAAACAACACAAAAAGGAACGCGCAGATTCCTCAAACAAGATTTTGTACATTCCTTAATGGACATTCCAGAGTTCATTAGCGTTACAGCAGGTCGCACAAACACGTGCGCGCCACCCCACAAAAGAATTCGACCACGAATTCGAAAGAGGAAGACCGACAAAAGCTGATACCAAAATGTAACGCCCCCATCCGTTAAATGACGTATAGTAGAAGGTCCGGCCGGGGCCCCACACTATATGCCACAAACAGACGGTGAGGTCACAAGATAATACCAAACCATACGAATCCTAACTCAGAGCATTCTAGCGGAAGCTTTAAGTTACCAATTTGAACTCTACACAGGAATGTCCAATATATAAACCACCTTTATATATAACACGGAATGTACACAAATACAAGAGTTTGGCCTTAAGGCCTTACAGTTCCTCTTACATACAACATGTTTTACAAACCTCGGCGCGCAGGCCGGCCATACATGAGTAAAAGAGAAGTAAGCAACATATTCGCTAGCCTTCAAGGGCTAGCCGCAGCAGCAGCAGCAACAGCAGTAGGGCTTCAGCCCATCACTTACCACTTGGCTCTCCAGCACCTGCGCGGGAACAATCCACCCAACCGGTGGCAAACAATGCAACGGTCAGCTTTCAGCTGACCCAATTATAACAATCCTACCCCTTTCTCGGGGCATGAGCATTCTTTCCCTGCAAGCATGACATCATCAAATAGCAACTATGTGCGTGCAGGCACATTCAAGCCATCACAACTATCGGCCACACGGCCCGACAGTCCGTGCACTCAGGACACATTCTTGGTGTTCCGGAATACCAGGGTCAACACCACCGTCTACACGGTATTTGAGCATTCTAGTCTTTCCGGCGCGCGGGCCTAATACTCTCATTAGGCGCTCCAACAAAACCTATAACCAGGCTTCCAAGTCGGACGGACCTAACGCAGGTACGGATCAGCAACCCCCCGTTGCTCTAGTCGCCGTGCCACCTCGAATACGGAAGTATCCATGGCTATTTATAGGCGCGGGTGGGTTTCACCTTTCCTGTTCGGCAATCTGCCTTTTCATCGAGTTGCAGCCCAACGGCTCAACCACTCACAAAGTGGCAACACACGGCCACAAGAGTTGCATCCAACCCTCTTCATTTCCTGGACATCGTCCAGTACTTCCTGCCGCACCAAGCAACAGGTAGGCACAAGGCATCACAAGCCATAATCACGGAGCCTTCTCCGATATGCAAACAAGCATCACCATATCCAGATGGGCTTCACACAGCATGCCTAGAGCCGTACTCCAATTCCGGCCTCTAACAAGGGGAACTTCACATATCTACCCCAAGGGACACCACAACCCACCGCACACTCGCGGGGAAGGGTTTTCCCTATGCAATGCAGAAAAGAAGGACTTCACATGTCCAAGGAGGGAGATCGTTACCCTTGTCGATCTCTTCGGAGCCATCGAAAACTAGCCGGTGAGAAAGAACCGCAGCAGCCTTGCCTTCACAACGCCGGCTTCGGATCACGAATCGGACCACGGGAACTCCGTCGGTGGCTTGCTCTCCTCCTCCTTCTTCTTCTTCCTCTCTCCTTCTCTCTTCCTTAAGGACAAATGAAGAATGAATCTTCATCCTTCCTTCACGGAGTTAATCCAGCCAGGAAACAACCTGAGCCCTTGGATCAAAAGAGAGAATCTGAACGGCCATGATCTGCCCAAAAAACTCTATTTTTGGCTGACACGGCCTGTGACACGCCCGTGTACCCTTAAGCGGCACACGCGGTATTGAACCGACTGAACAACACGGGTATCGACACGCCCGTGTCGAACCTGACACGCCCGTGTCATTCTTGAGACACGCCCGTGTCTCCTGTTACACGGTACTCACTGATTTCCAAAACCAGTACACGGGTCGGAACACGGCAGCTGACACGCCCGTGTCCAGCCTGACACGCCCGTGTTCAAGGCCGTGTTCAAGGCCGTGTTCGGCTCTGACTTGAATAGGCCAATTTCGAAAAATAATTCGCACACGCCCTGGGACACGCCCGTGTCCCAGGCCGTGTACACCCGACACGCCCTGGGACACGCCCGTGTCCCAGGCCGTGTCAAACAGCCTGCTACTCAAACTTTCAGATGAGTCTTTTTGGGGCCAACTTTCAGATGAAGGTTGAAAGAACTCCATAGTTAAGCGTGCTTGGGCGAGAGTAGTACTGGGCTGGGTGACCTCCTGGGAAGTCCCCGTACGGCCCAACTTAACTGTCGAGTTCGCTCATCAAAGGGAGGCTGTGGCCACCAACAACCCGCCTGTGGAGGGAGAGGGGTTGGGGTGCTTGGGCTGCAGCCCGTTAGCGATGCCTTGGGGGGCTTCGGGCCAAATCCCGGGTCGTTACGCCCGGGTCACGCGCGTGTCGACACCTGACACGCCCGTGTCGAGGGGCTTGTTCCCCCATCGACACAGAATCGCCATTTTTCCTGAGAACCACACGAGCACTGGACACGCCCATGTGCAATTTTGACACGCTCGTGTCACGATTGACATGGCTGGGCCTCCAACCGTGTACTTCACGGGACATTCTGGCTAATAGTTTGGCATGACACGCCCTGGGACACGCCCGTGTACTCCGGCCGTGTCACCACTCAACGCCACTTCACTCAGCGCCACTCAACGCCATCCTAGCAGGACACGCCCTGGGACACGCCCGTATCCCAGGCTATATCGACACTCAACGATCGTCGACCAAGAAGAACACGCCCTGGGATACGCACGTGTCCTAGGCCGTGTACCCTAGACATGCCCTGGGACACGCCCGTGTCCCAGGCCGTGTCAGCCAGCCTTAACCTCACTTTTGCTTTTTGAAACTTCTGGGGTTTTATAGTAGGCTCCCTCGGTGGTTGGAGAGGGTGTAACATCCCATTTCCGACTAGACCCCTTGGAATGGTTTTATCTTAACAGAACCCTGGGAAGCCCAGGAATTGAAGTTTATCGACCAAGATTTCAAGTCAAGAGGTGGTCACGCTCGTGACCG
Organism: Platanthera zijinensis; assembly: GCA_039513925.1. Classification (NCBI taxonomy): domain Eukaryota; kingdom Viridiplantae; phylum Streptophyta; class Magnoliopsida; order Asparagales; family Orchidaceae; genus Platanthera; species Platanthera zijinensis. Next base: position 2,487,660 of record CM077078.1, on the reverse strand, counting down.
ACCCGTCACGCCCGTGACCTAGGGCATGACCCATTTGACAATTGTCGACCTCAGGAAGACGATCGTCGAGCTCAGAAATTTCAACATGGGTCTGACACGCCCGTGACCAATCCGTCATGCCCGTGACCTTGAAATGGCGTTGAGTGAGCTAATCTCACTCAACGCCGTGGTCTGGATGGCGTTGAGTGAGCTTAGCTCACTCTACGCCGTGGTTTGGATGGCATTGAGTGAGCTTAGCTCACTCAAAGCCATATGCTAGACGGCGTTGAGTGCACAGACTGCACTCAATGCCATCTGGTGTCAATTTGGTGGCGTTGAGTGAGCTGAGATCACTCAACACCGTAGACTGGTGTACGTTGAGTGAACTTAGCTCACTCAACGCCGTAAAATGTCAGGCGGGATGGCGTTGAGTGCGTTGAGTGCACTCAACTCCATAAGTTGAACGGCGTTGAGTGCACTGACTGCACTCAATGCCATTTGGCGTTGTCTGGATGGCATTGAGTGAGCAGAGCTCACTCAATGCCATAACCTGGACGGCATTGAGTGAGCTAAGCTCACTCAACGCCATCATTTAAAAAGAACATATTTTGGGTGGCGTTGAGTGAGCAGAGCTTACTCAACGCCATAATCCGGATGGCGTTGAGTGAGCTGAGCATACTCAATGCCATAATCCGGATGGCATTGAGTGAGCTGAGCTCACTCAACTCCATAGTCTGGGATGGCGTTGAGTGAGCAGAGCTCACTCAACCCCGTAGCTTGATGGCGTTGAGTAAGCTGAGCTCACTCAACGCCATTATACTTAGAATTTTTTGGCATTATATTTCTGGCTGTGTGCTGGTTTAGCTGAACCGGGCCGGTCTAGGAGTGAGCCATTTTCTTTTAATAAGACCCAATTAAGTCTTATTTTAAAGAAAGTTGACTGGTCAAGTGAAGCTGTGCAACGTGGACCGTCGGTTTTGCAAAAGGAGCAGTTACGGCTATGGCCGAGCCCCATCCTTCATGGCCATCAGTGGCATTTGATGCCACTGCCTTCCCTCTTCACCTTGAAACGGCTTGATTGAACTCCTCATAGGGAGAGGAGGAGTTTCCAGCCCTCCTCCAGCTGTCACAGAGCTGTTTCAGCCCCCACCACCATGGCCGAGCCAAGCTATAATGGGCCATTAATGTCCACCAGCTTTTGGCCATTCCCCCTCCCTGGCCAAGCCTTTTAACAACATCAGAGGCCAAAGAGGAAGTTTTCCCGGCCTTTACCTGAAGTTCTTGAGCCTCCCCTTGCTGTTGAAGAATTCCGACGATGCCACCACCGCGCAAATGGCATCACGACGATCGGCTCGACTCCAAACCACGAACAAGGTCCTCCTCTACTCCTTCTTCTATGGGTAGATCTTAGAAATTATTTAGGAGAGATGCCGAGCTCAAAGGAGCAAGATTGAGTGAGCTTTTCCATGGTTTTTCAAAAATAAATGGTGGTTGGGTTCGCCGGAAACCGGCTCTCCGGCGGCCGTGCCGCCGCCCGACGGTAGCCCTCACCTCAACAGAGGTGGTGGTGGTGGTGGCCTGCCAGGGAGATGGCTGGGTGGCCGGGAAATAGTTTTAGAAAAGCTACAGAAAATGTTTTTTTTCTGATTCTGCTCGGGTTCGGGTAAAGAAGAAGATGAACAGTATATTTTATTATATTATATTAAATATGGTATAATTAGTAAAGTAATCCCCTTTACTGTGCTCTAGGTTTTAACTGACAATTATTGCCTGTAGGGGCTGAAACATAAAAAGTTGTCAGCATAGAAAATGTAGGCCTTGAAGTCTAGTTTAATTCAAAATTTATTTCGCTCGATTTGGAGTCCTGGTTAGACAACATCACACATTTTGGTGAGGTCTATCCATAAAGTTGTCCTGAGATTGATTTGGATGCCCACATTAATCCAGACATCCAAATGACATGAAATTTGGGGTATGGGCTATTATTAGCCATACCTATGTCTTATCCAAAAATCAGAATTTTTGGAGAATATTTTTCTATAGTTTTTGTAAAAATTTAATAATTCATGTGTAATTTAATTAGGTGTCCTAAACACCTCAAAATCCCCCCAAATTTCGGTGGGAGGTCTTAGGGGGAATGTTAGAACTCTGGTAAAAATTCCACCTCATCTGGAAGTGTTTTGATAAAGTTTTAACTCGACCCTAGTTTGGCCCTTATAAGGTTAATTGGGTCAATTCATTCCTTTTGGGACTTCAGTGGTCAAACAACCTCAACAGAGGCTGATATTTTGGTCACTGACTTTTTAGGGCATGACACACCCTCCAAGGGAGTTTGGGGTGGTTTGGTGTAGGGTAGCCCTAGAACCCTAGGGTAGGTCCCTTAATGGGGATTTGTAGGGTTGTGAAGGTCATGGGGTCAAATGACCTTGGGCTGACTTGAAATTTGGTGGAGAGGGCCATAGGGCCATTATAGTTCTCTGGACAAAATCTTAGGGGATTTGGAGACTGTTAGGCCACCTAAAATCCAAACCCTAGTTTAGGGCACCAATCTTAATTTCAACTATTAGGCTGACAAATGAACTCAAAATCAAATAAAATTTGGGCAGGGTGATTTTCTGGTTTAAATGGCCACAATGTAATTTTATTGAGATTTTTGGGTTAGTTTATACAGTACTTCATTTACAACTCTAATTGTGCCCTGGATATTTATTTTGATGATTCTGGAATTTTTGTTCATTGGAATGTTATGAAATCTTTGATTTGAGTATCTTATAGCATGTTATACCTTGTGTATGTTTATTGGGAGTTTTTTCTTATTATTTTGGGTACTTGCTTCTTTAACTTACCATTTGAGATATGTAGTCAAAAATACAAATAATGCCCAATTACTATTTGGAAAATTATGAAATTTTGTCAGTTGGTGTTTCAAACCATGATAGTCACCCTATAATTTTCTCTTGAATTTTAGATGATTAAAAATAGTACCTCCTTCACTAAGCTAGGAAAATTAGTATCTTACATTAAAATAAATTCAGAGCCCAAAGTATTAGAGAAAAATCTTGGGACTTGGTTTCTGATAGTTTTAGGTCACCATAAAGCTTCTGTAATTTTCTTGTGATTTTTGGGTGCATATTTACAGTACTTGCTTCATAATATGGTAGAAGTGGTCTGAAATGGCAAATTAGGAAATATAGGCCTAAACACCTCTGAAATTTCTCAAAACTTGGAATTACTGCTTAAATGTCTCATACAATTTTTACTGATTTTATGATGAGTTATTGTTGGCTCATTAGTGAACTTTTTTGTAACGGTCCAGGCCCGCTAACCTTGCGGGACCTAGCTGGCACCGCCGGCCTACCAGAAGTCCAGACCTGGGCCCACTACTTATAGTCAGCCTATCACATCAAGCCTGCAAGCCATGCACCCCAACCCCTCTCCGCGCCTGTTTTTCAGCAGCGGTAGGTTTTTGCCACTGGGGATCGAATCCAGGACCTTGATAAGAGACTCTTTACCACAGCTCTTATCACCAACTGAGCTGCCTGCAGGCCATGCACCCCAACCCCTCTCCACGCCTGTTTTTTAGCAGCGGTAGGTTGTTTCCACTGGGGATCAAACCCAGGACCTTGATAAGAGACTCTTTACCACAGCTCTCATCACCAAATGAGCTACAGCTCAGTTAGTGATGAGAGCTGTGATAAAGAGTCTCTTATCAAGGTCCTGGGTTCGATCCCTAGTGGCAACAACCTACCGTTGCTGAAAAAAAGGCGCGGAGAGGGGTTAGGGTGCATGGCCTGCAGGCTTGATGTGATATGCTGACTACTCGTAGTGGGCCCAGGTCTGGACTTCAGGTAGTCCGGCGGTGCCAGCTGGGACCTGCAGGGTTAGCGGGCCTAGACCGTTACAGAGGGTTTTTGGAGAGGATCCGGGAAGCACACATTTACCGGGACCACTAAGTGGGTGAGGCCGATGAATGGTTATGAAACGATAACAAGCGATGGAAAGCCCCAAAGGGAAAACCACACTATTGATCAGCAAAATGAAAGACTCTGAACGTAAAGGAGTAGGAGAACCCCATACCCCAAGGAAAAATAGAGGGGACAAACTCTTAAAGGCCACTCGCTCCGAGAGGTATCAGGGAGTGAGGCGAGGTGGGGGGGGAAAAGGCATCCCCATGTGCGATAACAACGGGGACACGATAACTCGCCCCATTGTCCAGGTCCGCTGTCGCCAGGGGGCGAGACAACGACGACACCCTCTCGGAGGTGAATGGATCCCCAATCCCGCGAACAATCGAAATAAAAGAAAAAAAAGAGAGTGAGAGAGGACTAGCCCTAGAACAATGCACGGGTAATATATATTTATATACGAAGCACATCCAGTAAAATAGTCCAATACGAAATTACATCAGTGGCAAAAAGAAGCACGGTAAGTAAAAGTTAGGAAAACTCGGGAAACTTTAATCCTTCTCGCTGGCCGACAAACCTTCTGCCTCACCGTAGATCTCCGGCACAAGGTCGCGAGTGGTAACGTACTCGCAATCATCCTTGACGATGCCCATCTCGCGCATCATCTTCAGGATCAGCTCGGCGGTTCGGATGTTGGCGTCTCGACATAACTCCTCGACCTCCTCAAGGGTATATAGAGAAGGGTGTTGGGATTTGTCTCCACAATACCTCAGATTTGTACGAAGTCAGACCTTGAACTAAGATGAATTAAGGTGTATTTGATATTGTGTTTAATTTGTATGTATGCAGGTATTTATTGCCAAGTGTAGACCAATGTCAGTCTATAATGGGTCACCAAACACAGGACCATACAATGTAATCCCTCATTGTGTGATCCAAAGTGTTGGCCCTTGTATAGCCTCTCTATTGGAATACACTTCCTACATGCACTTGGATTGGTGGACTGAAGTATTGAAGTTTATCTTTTTCAGAAGAATTTTTTTTCTAAGTCCACATACTCGAGTAGCTTCCTTCATATACTCGAGTAAGTGACTTAGTACTCGAGTAAATCCTTAGACATACTCGAGAAGACTCTGTATACTCGTGTAGATAAGCTTACTCGAGTAAGATAGTTGGTCACTCGAGTAGATCATATTTTATACTCGAGTAGATCCTTCTGTCCTTAGATCAGAAATTTTCTCTAAGTCCACATACTCGAGTACCTCGTTTGTACACTCGAGTAAGTGAGTCTGTACTCAAGTAAGTTGGATTACATACTCGAGTAGACTGTATTGTACTCGAGTAGGTGATAACTTGTACTCGAGTAGTTGGTTAGTTACTTGAGTAAGTGCTCTGTTGATACTCGAGTAGATCTGCACTTTTCATCTCAGAAAGTTTCTAAGTCTACCTACTCGAGTAGTTCCCTATATACTCGAGTAAGTGACTCTGTACTCGAGTAGTAGTTTTTCATACTCGAGTAGCTTAGTGATTACCCGAGTAATCTTCCCCAGATACTCGAGTAGTTCACTTTCCCCTCACTCGAGTATCTCCAACTCTTCTACCCGAGTAGTTCTTCCTATTTTATCTGAGAAATTTTCTCTAAGTGTTTTTACTCGAGTATATACTCTCATACTCAAGTAGTTCTAAAATCACTCGAGTGTTGATCTCTGAATCACTCGAGTAGCTTCTCTTCTTATACTCGAGTATGCTCCTCCTATCCACTCGAGTATATAACATCTTGTACTCGAGTATGTCTCTTCTCTGTCTCGAGTATATCTGTTCAATTATTCCTGAAATTCTCCAAGTACAATTTCGCTGTGTATTTCGAATTAATCATTTCTGATTGGTCCACGTGTCATCCCTAATTAAATTTCTGACCGTTGGAGTCCACCTATAAATAGGTCCTTTCAGATTTGACTAATAACAAGTTTTACAGAGATTATTATTTTAAGAAAGAGAAAAGTTCCCGTGAACCCTAATATTTCACGCCGCCGCCATTGCCGTTCACGGAAGAAGGTCTGGATCGACGATCTCCGATCGTTGCTTTCAACTTTATTTCTCCAGCGATCCAGACGAAAGATAATCACTCGATCTCGCCGAGCCTCAAAGATTTCTGATCTATTTTCTCGATCGAGGTGATTCCGTTTTTCAGATCTGTGGATCTCTCTCAAGTCATCTTCAACATATTCTGATCAAGCCAAAGTTCTCAAGGAAGAAGACTATCAAAGATCCAGATCCGTGCAATATATTGTTTGTATTTTCTTTTCAAACAAATTTCTTTGTAGGAGTTTTTCTCCGAGTTTTGTAGGAAGGCTGTATCTACCGAGTGTAGATCCGATTTGGATTGAGTTTTGTAGGAACGTGGTTCCGAGGTGTAGGATTGTTTTCAATCCGAGATAGTGGAGTAGCTGAGTCTAGTGGTTTGCTAGATCGGTGAGGAAAGTGGCCGTACCCAAGATTGGGGAACCACTGTAAATCTCTTGTCGTCTGTGTGATTGCTTGATCTTTGCTGAGTTAATTTTTATTCCGCAATTGACATGCATTTCACCTATTCACCCCCCCCCTCTAGGTGATTTAGGTAGACAACTTAGTTTTCTCAATTGGTATCAGAGGGAGGTTGATCGTTAAAAGGTTAACACCTTGATCTAATCCTTACCAAGTTGTCTCAAGAGAAATTTCAAGCATGAGTAAGACCAAGGATTTCGCTAAGCTCCCTATCTGCACCAAGAACAATTTTCCTATATGGAAGGAAAGAGTTAAATTCTTTATGGAAGCAGTAGATCCCCGGATCTTCATGATTGTTGAAGAAGGTCCCCACATTCCTATGACCACCTCCACCATAGATTCATCTAAGCAAGTTCCAAAGAAATTGATGGATCTGGATAAGGACGAGATTGCACTTGTCTCTTTGGACAAGAAAGCAAAAAATATTATCGCAAGTGCAGTCGATGACTCAATGCTGCAGAATCTAATTCATTGCCAATCTGCCAAGGAGATGTGGCAATCCCTAGTGACTCTAATGGAAGGTACAGAAGAAGTGAGGGATGATTGAAGGTCCCTACTAAACCAGAAATATGAAGCCTTCAGGCAGGGTCATAAGGAAGCCATACCTGACACTTTTGAGAACTTCTTCAAGATAGTAAATGGCCTCAGAGTTTATGGACGTGTCTTCACCAATGGGTAACTCAATGAAAAATTCTTAAGATCCCTAACCAAGGAATGGGACAATAAGGTATGTGCCATTCGGGAGTTTGGAAGGTTAGCTGAGACAGACTCGCAGAATCTGTTCAGAAAGCTTATGTCTTACGAGCTGCAAATCAACTCAAGAAAAGCTGAAGAAGAGATAAGCAGGTCCGCATCCAAGGAGAAGTCTATCGCTCTAAAGGCAGATAGCTCAAGGAAGACAAAGGCTAGCTCTCCTGCCCCAGTTCCTGAAGCTGATGAAGAAGAATCATCTGATCCAAGCTCATCTGGCTCAGAACTATCTGAAGGAGAGTTCTCATTGCTCTCCCGGCAATTCAAGAAAATCTTAAATAAGAAGAAGCAATGGAGAGGCAAAGATGCCTCATTCAGAAGATCACGACGTGACAGTGATCAGCGGAAGAAAGGCTCCAGTATCCATGACAGGTATAACCCTAAACAGAACAAACAGATTTCGACTGACATCGTTTGTTATTGTTGCAATAAGCCAGGTCACGTCATCGCGGACTTCCCTCACAAGAAGAAAGAGGGCGGCAGACGAGAGGAAAAGAAATCCTCATACCACAAGAATAGGACAGAGAAGAGTCTAGTAGAAAAGAAGAGCAAAACTCTCAGCGACTCCGACTCATCTGAGTCGAGTGAAGAAGAGGAAGCTTACTTTGGGCTCATGGCTCACTCAGATGATGAACAAGTCCCCCAGTTCACTAGGGAGGTAAAATCTCACACTCCTCTCTCTGATTCTGATGATGATAATGAGCAAGAGGGCTATTCCTATGAAGATGAATCTGAACTCATGACCCAGTACAAAGAGTTGCTCATGACCTACGAAAAATGTCGTAGAGTAGTGAAAACTCAAGCCAAAGAGATAAAATCTCTACAGGCTAGTGAGAGCAACTTGAGAGAAGAAGTCGCTAAGACTAACTCTCTTCAAGAGAACTTAAATAGTGCTATAGATGAATACAATCAAGCTCTCAAGCACCTCGATCTTAAAGAGGAAATCATCAAAGAGTTGGAACAACGACTTGAGGCTGAGAAGAAACTTGTTGAGAGTTTCTCAAAGCCTAAGACAGTTCTTCCACTCGTTGCTGAATTCTCAGCTAAGGCCAAGGGTGCTGGTATAGGCCACATTGGTTCTTCTAGTAAATCCTCTAAGAGAAACAAGGCCAAGAGAAAGAATAAGGCTGCCCAGAAGGCTCTAGCTAAAGAAAAAGGGAAAGCTCCCTTGGAACCTGTTCTGTTCAAGAAAGTTATCTTTCCTACGAAGGAACTCGACTATGAGTCTACCTATGGACACTTTTCTAGGCCGATCCCCGAGAAGCCTAAGTCAAGATACCAAGGTTGGACTCGTCCTCGTAACTTTGGCGAGAGTGTCTTCAAAGCACCCTATGAAGAGATTCAACTTCAAAGCTATGGACCTTATGCTCATGGTCATAACATCAAGAAGACACCGAAGGTAAAACCTATTGTGGAAAAGCCTATGAAGGAGAAGACTTCATGTAGCTGTCTTCATCATGAAGCCTCCTCCTCCAAAAACAAGGTTCCTGCTAGACCATCACTTCAGAAAATCAAGCAGGAATACACTAGGCAAAGATACAACAGGTTCGACTGTTGGTGTTGTGGCAAAATTGGTCACTTTGCCATCGATTGTTGGTTCAATCCTAGTAATGCTGCAACCCCTCAAGTTAGCAACGTGGGAATGACCACTCATGAGCCTAATACTCGTAGGGGGAGTTTTCTAACTCGAGACCAAGGACCCAAACGTGTTTGGGTTCCTAAGGCTAAGTGATTGTAATTGCAGGTATGTCCAAAGGCCACCAAAATGCCAATCTGGTATTTGGACAGCGGATTTTCTCGGCATATGACCGGGACAAGAAGCCTACTCCAGAATTTCACCTCAGTCTGTAATGGACCAAAGGTCATCTTTGGAGGTTCAGATCGAGGGATAACTAAAGGCTATGGTATGATTTCTAACGGTAGCGTTTCCTTTTCGGATGTAGCCTATGTTGAAGGATTGGAACACAATCTCATCAGCATAAGCCAACTATGCGATAAAGGATATGTAGTTGAATTTCATGCTGACAAGTGTTTGATAAAATCGGTTAATAACCTGGAAACTATTTTATCAGGCACTCGAAGCAGAAATATTTTTTGTTTAAATTTCATTTGTATTGACACTTCTACAACAGTATGTCTTTTAGCAAAAAGTAGTGCATCTCTTGCTGACCAATGACACAAGAGACTAGCACATATTAATTTCAAAACTATTAATATATTATTCTCTCAAAACTTAGTACGTGATGCCCCCAATGTCAAGTGCGTTACGGACATCCCTTGTCATGCCTGTATCAAAGGCAAGCAAACAAGGAGTTCATTTAAAAGCATAATAGGCAAGGATTCCAATCGAAGCTTACAGCTTCTCCATATGGACTTGTTTGGTCCACTGCAAGTTAGAAGTTTGGGAGGTAAGGAATATACGTTGGTTATTGTGGATGATTACTCGCGCTTTGCGTGGGTGTTCTTTCTGAAACACAAGTCAGATACCTTCAGTATTTTCACAAATTTTGTTAGGCAAATCCTAAATGAATACAACTGTTCCGTAGTCAAAATCAGGAGTGACAATGGAACGGAATTCAAATATGGAGCCATGACAGAATTCTGTGAAAGTCAAGGTATCTTTCATGAGTTTTCCTCTCCTCGCACTCCACAACAAAATGGAGTAGCTGAGAGAAGGAACAGAACACTCATAGAGGCTTGCCGGACCATGTTGAGTGATGCCTCACTTCTAGAGTACTTCTGGGCTGAAGCCGTCAACACCGCTTGTCACGTGCAAAATCGAGCTCTCATCAACAAGAACCATGATAAGACTCCTTACGAACTTTTAAAAGGCAGGAAACCAACCATTTCGTATTTTAGAATTTTTGGCTGCAAGTGCTTCGTACTTAACAATGGTAAGTATCACACTACCAAGTTTAGCGAGAAAAGCTTTGAAGGTATTTTTGTAGGTTATAGTAGCCATAGTAAGGCCTATAGAGTATTCAATAAAAAAACTCTGGTAGTAGAAGAGTCGATTCATCTTGTATTTGATGAGATGAGTCTGCTACACAGCAACTTGTCTAGTGTGCCTAGTGTAGATGCAGGTACAAAGTTGAAGGAACTTAGCTTGGATGAAACTACTAAAGATAAAGACGAGACATTCATCAAGATCACCTCTATAACCCCTATTGGAGAGATAGATGATCAAGATGAAGAACACATCCCAGCTGAAGATGCAACTCCAGTGGCTGAAGAGATCCCAGATGCAAGGACTTTAGAGTTCAGACACTTGAAGGATCATCCCGTTGATCAAATCATAGGATACCCTCGGGATGGCATCAGAACTCGTCGAGGTACAACTAACGAGAATTTACACTTAAGTTTTCTTTCACAGGTTGAACCAAAGAAGTTTGAGGAAGCCAACTCCGACGCATCCTGGATCCTAGCCATGGAAGAAGAACTGAATCAGTTTAAACGATGCAAAGTTTGGACACTTGTTCCTAGACCCAAGGGTAAGAACGTCATTGGTACAAAATGGGTCTACCGGAACAAGATGGACGAAGATGGAACCATCATAAAGAATAAAGCCAGACTTGTCGCAAAGGGATATCGTCAAGAAGAAGGAATTGACTTCGACCAGACTTATGCTCTAGTGGCAAGACTGGAAGCGATCAGGTTATTTCTTGCCTACGCTGCACTTAAGGGCTTTACCGTCTATCAGATGGATGTTAAGTCCGCCTTCCTAAATGGTGACATAAAGGAAGAAGTGTATGTAGAGCAACCACCAGGTTTCATTGATTCAACTTATCCTAATTATGTTTACTTATTACAAAAAGCTTTATTTGGTCTTAAACAAGCTCCTCGAGCTTGGTATGAGACGTTGTCCACCTTTCTTCTTGAGAACAAGTTCACAAGAGGAAAGATAGACAAGACATTATTTCTTAGGGAAATAAAAGGCAAGATTTTGCTAGTGCAAATCTATGTCGATGACATTATTTTTGGCTCTACAGATAACAACCTCTGCAAGAAGTTTTCTAAACTTATTCAAGGAAAGTTTGAAATGAGCAGTATGGGAGAGCTGAAGTATTTCTTAGGGCTTCAGGTGAAACAATCTGAGGATGGAATTTTCATCTCACAGACCAAGTTCACCAAAGAGCTACTCAAGAAATTCGGAATGGAGAATGCAACCTCTATGAGGACTCCAATGGCCTCAGCTATGTCTCTAGACAAGGATGAGAAAGGGAAACCTTTTGATGAAACCAAGTACAGAAGCATAATTGGGTCCTTGCTCTACCTTACCACAAGTAGACCAGACATAATGTTCTCAACATGTGTATGTGCTAGATTTCAGGTTAACTCTAAGGAATCTCATTACATTGCTGCAAAGCGAATCTTGAGATACCTCAAAGGTACACCAAATCTTGGCTTATGGTACCCAAGAAGTAATGATAGTGAACTAATTGGATTTTCAGATGCAGATTTTGCAGGAAGCAAAGACGACAGGAAAAGTACTTCCGGGACTTGCCAATTCCTCGGAAGGAGACTTATTTCCTGGAGCAGTAAGAAACAGAACTGTGTTGCCATCTCAACAGCTGAATCAGAGTACATCTCTGTAGGCAGCTGTTGTGCACAGCTTCTCTGGATCAAAAATCAGTTTGAAGACTACAACATGAAGTTCCAGAACATTCCTTTGTTTTGCGACTCATCCAGCGCTATAGCAATCGCCAACAACCCAGTCTCCCACAGCCGGACCAAGCACATAGAGATTCGTTATCATTTCATCCGGGAGTGTGTGGAAAATGGAGACATAGATCTACAATATGTCTCCACAGACAGGCAAGTTGCAGATATATTCACCAAGCCGCTGGACGAGTCCAAGTTCGCGTTCTTCAAAACGGAACTCGGGCTGCTCAAAAAAGAAGACTAGTGATGGACTCACAAATCTAGAAGATATCAGTGGTGTTGGCTGCTCAGAGTAAAAGATTTCAGTGGCAATATACATCTCCCAAGGAAAATTGTCTTTCAAGTAATATATACTCGAGTATATCCAGATAGATCCTCGAGTAGACGGGAATTACTCAGGTAAAAGGATTTACATACTCGGGTACTTGACAATGTACTCGTATACAAACTTGCCCTACTCGAGTATGCTCTGTCTAATACTCATGTATGATGTTACCTACTCGAGTATGCTATATCTAATACTCGTGTATAATGTTACCTACTCGAGTATACGACATTCATATCTTGGGTTTCTAATTTTTCTATTCGCACCGAGCTATTTTCCGCTTGATTCAGGTATGAATTTATTTTCCTTAACCTAATTAGAATCATATATATCTAGAAAAATCGGAAAATCCCTTTCCACTTCTCATTCTCTCGAGTAGCCGCCGACTCTTCATCTTCCGGAAAATTCAGAGCATCGTCGTCTTCACCTCTCCCATCCTCCAGAATCGCAGATGGCCCCTCTTCTAAAATCAGCATAGGCTCAGAACTTGCCCCCGCGGGCATAGCCGATCTTTCAGATGATTTCCGAAATCTTCTGATTTTGTTCGAGACCGCCGGACTGTCGTTCGTTCTCCAGACGCCGTGCCAAGTTATTTTCCCAGCTGTTGAAGAGTTCTATCAGAATCTGAAGGTAAAATGCAATGGAAAGCTCCTGAAATCCAAGGTCAGAGGGATAAAAATCCGACTGGACAAAGGCGCATTAGCTGCTCTGTTAAAACTGCCAGTAGTAGATGATGATGACGAAATGACTGCTGAAGATTCAGTAAGAACTAGTTTATTTTGTGGAGCTAACCCTCAAGCCCATTCCTTTAGCAGAGCTGATTTTAACTTAGAAGGAAAGTTCCTAGTGGATGTCATTGCTAAGGTACTGCTATGCAAAACTTAATCCATTCGAGACATTTCTATGGAAATGTTTGATATAATGCAAGCCATTATCTACCGCAAACGATTCCAGTTTGGACTATTGATCCTAGATAAAATCAGAGAAAGCATTAAGCATCCTAGTTTTGCAAGAATTATTTCACTCCTTCTTCATGAAATCAATCCTTCAGTCTTTAACTTATCCAAAGGGACTCCACTGCATCACATGAAAAAGGTTTCTATATCCTCCATCCAGCGATATGAAATTAAAATTCTGAACTCTGCCCAAGCATCCAAAGCTGCTATCCCTTCAGTAGATTCCCAAGAAACCAGTGTACCTGATGACAGGATTCCATCTCCTCCTCCACATCAAACTGCTGCTACCTCTGGTACAACACTTGAGGGGGAGCCTGCCTCATCTCATTCTCAGTACCCAGCTTCATCAGAACCCTCACAGCAAGCAGAAGTCAGGGACTCTCTCCCTCCAGTTTCTCCTCCTCCAGTAGATCCCCACTCAGAGATTCCAGATCCAGTAATCCTACTATATACTGTAGAAGATATCAATAAATTGATTGATGAGCTCAGCTTAGATGCACCCCTGTTTCAAAATGAATCAGTTGTACTGACTCCAGAAGCTCAGATTCCTGCCCAGTCTCCTACTCAGACTCCAGCACAGTCTCCTGTCCAGTCCCTGCTTAGTCCTCTGCTGCAGAGGAAAGCCAGCCTGAAAATACTCTTTTGTCTGATGATGAGGAAGTATCTCCAGAACCAGTGGAGGCTCCTCTGAGGACTTTGGACTTCTCTATTCCCTCCTTCATTAATACAAAAGAATCTGCTCAGATAGAATCTTTCAAGAGAGCTGAAAGCTCAGTGGAAATTACTGAAATCCCTCCATGGGTTTTTCCTGCTCCTTCAGTCCCTGTCCCAACTTCAACTCTTTCTACTTCTTCAGATCTGGTAAGCAAGATTGAACAGCTACTCAGTGAACAAAGAAAGTACTTTGATTCCTCTCTAGCCTCAGTAAATAACAAAGTCTCTACTCTTGAAAAGGAGATGAGTAGAGGCTTTGCTGAAATTCAAGCCAATACTGATGAGCTCAAGAGATTGTTTCAATTGGGTGGAAAAGCTTTAGATCACACTATTACAAGTATAGGTGAACTAAGGAATCAAGCTGAAACTGTTGCACATAATCAGATAATATTGGTCAAGAATGCTGAAGCAAATGTGATGAAAGTATGTGAAGAAGTTGGCACTTTCAGAGATGAAGCAATTGCCAAGCTAGCTGTAGATATCAGCAAGGGGGAGAAAGTTGTCAAAGAACAAGTTGAAAAAGTAGTTGAAAAACTGTCTGAACAAGCTCAAAAAACTGTGAATGATCTAGTCAAGAATATGAAAGCAGATATTTTATCTCAACTCCAATCTGTCAAATTCTACATTTATGATACAGCTGTATGGGTAAATAATCAGAACTTCCCAAATTCTCAACTCAACCCTACCATCATTCCCAAGTTCTTGGACCCTCTTGAAGAACATCCTCCAGCAGATGCTCCAGCTCAGGCAAACATTCCAGGAGATGTGCCAGTCTTTTCACCAAGACCTGCTGGTGATGTGACTGAGCCTCCTCTCTTTTATACTGATATTTGGCAAGATGACCTTCCTCCTAGTTCTCAAGGTGTCCCAAAGAAGAAAAGGAAATATGGTGACGGCGCTTCTGCCAGCCGTTCTGCACCTAGAAAAGAGCCTGCCCCAGCTTCTGAAGGTAGATTAGAAATTGTTCATACTAAAGTTTGGAGTCCAACCTCCAAATCTCTGATCCTTGATACCCTGAAGCTAGTAACAGATCTTGGTGAGCACAGAGATCAGTATTACAGTTATTCAGAATGGAAAGCTTATGAAGCATCCCAGATCAAGATCAGACTTCATTATAGAAATTGGGGATACAACAACCCAGCTGCTCCTCCTAGGCCCAGAATATATTTTCCTAAACCATTCAGTTATCTAGAAAGGCAAGAGCTGAAGAGAGAAAGAATGCACAAAGGAGCCCTTTCTTGAGTCAATGAGAATGTGTAAATGGACTTCTTAATATGTTAAAAACATTTCTATATATATATTTTTGATTCTGATATGGCTATCTTATTATTTATCCTGCTTCAGTTTATTTTTTTTTGAAGTATATGTGTGTTGTTCTTTTTACTCTAAGTAATTCACCTTAGTGTAGAGGGTGCTGACATCTACAAATAGGGGGAGATTGTTGGGATTTGTCTCCATAATACCTCAGATTTGTAGGAAGTCAGACCTTGAACTAAGATGAATTAAGGTGTATTTGATATTGTGTTTAAGTTGTATGTGTGCAGGTTTTTATTGCCAAGTGTAGACCAATGTCAGTCTATAATGGGTCACCAAACACAGTACCATACATTGTAATCCCTCATTGTGTGATCCAAAGTGTTGGCCCATGTATAGCCTCTCTATTGGAATACACTTCCTACATGCACTTGGATTGGTGGACTGAAGTATTGAAGTTTATCTTTTTTAAAAGAATTTTTTTTCTAAGTCCACATACTCGAGTAGCTTCCTTCATATACTCGAGTAAGTGACTTAGTACTCGAGTAAATCCTTAAACATACTCGAGAAGACTCTGTATACTCGTGTAGATAAGCTTACTCGAGTAAGATAGTTGGTCACTCGAGTAGATCATATTTTATACTCGAGTAGATCCTTCTGTCCTTAGATCAGAAATTTTCTCTAAGTCCACATACTCGAGTACCTCGTTTGTACACTCGAGTAAGTGAGTCTGTACTCAAGTAAGTTGGATTACATACTCGAGTAGACTGTATTGTACTCGAGTAAGTGATAACTTGTACTCGAGTAGTTGGTTAGTTACTCGAGTAAGTGCTCTATTGATACTCGAGTAGATCTGCACTTTTCATCTCAGAAAGTTTCTAAGTCTACCTACTCGAGTAGTTCCCTATATACTCGAGTAAGTGACTCTGTACTCGAGTAGTAGTTTTTCATACTCGAGTAGCTTAGTGATTACCCGAGTAATCTTCCCAAGATACTCGAGTAGTTCACTTTCCCCTCACTCGAGTATCTCCAACTCTTCTACTCGAGTAGTTCTTCCTATTTTGTCTGAGAAATTTTCTCTAAGTGTTTTTACTCGAGTATATACTCTCATACTCGAGTAGTTCTAAAATCACTCGAGTGTTGATCTCTGAATCACTCGAGTAGCTTCTCTTCTTATACTCGAGTATGCTCCTCCTATCCACTCGAGTATATAACATCTTGAACTCGAGTATGTCTCTTCTCTGTCTCGAGTATATCTGTTCAATTATTCCTGAAATTCTCCAAGTACAATTTCGCTGTGTATTTCGAATTAATCATTTCTGATTGGTCCACGTATCATCCCTAATTAAATTTCTGACCGTTGGAGTCCACCTATAAATAGGTCCTTTCAGATTTGACTAATAACAAGTTTTACAGAGATTATTATTTTAAGAAAGAGAAAAGTTCCCGTGAACCCTAATATTTCACGCCGCCGCCATTGCCGTTCACGGAAGAAGGTCTGGATCGACGATCTCCGATCGCTGCTTTCAACTTTGTTTCTCCAGCAATCCAGACGAAAGATAATCACTCGATCTCGCCGAGCCTCAAAGATTTCTGATCTATTTTCTCGATTGAGGTGATTCCGTTTTTCAGATCTGTTGATCTCTCTCAAGTCATCTTCAACATATTCTGATCAAGCCAAAGTTCTTAAGGAAGAAGACTATCAAAGATCCAGATCTGTGCAATATATTGTTTGTATTTTCTTTTCAAACAAATTTCTTTGTAGGAGTTTTTCTCTGAGTTTTGTAGGAAGGCTTTATCTTCCGAGTGTAGATCCGATTTGGACCGAGTTTTGTAGGAACGTGGTTCCGAGGTGTAGGATTGTTTTCAATTTGAGATAGTGGAGTAGTCGAGTCTAGTGGTTTGCTAGATCGGTGAGGAAAGTGGACGTACCCAAGATTGGGGAACCACTGTAAATCTCTTGTCGTCTGTGTGATTGCTTGATCTTTGCTGTGTTAATTTTTATTCCGCATTTGACACGCATTTCACCTATTCACCCCCCCCCCCACTAGGTGATTTAGGTATACAACTTAGTTTTCTCAAAGGGGGAGGTGGGGGAATCGACGAGCGAGAGGTCGAAGGGGAGGCATCCATGAGTTGGGCAACCTGGGCCCTTAACTCTTTCACCTCTGCTTCCAGCTCCGCTATGCGCGAGTGTAACCTCTCAGTCGTCTCAGCATCTTGCAGAAAGTCTGTTAGATTGGGGTAAGGTACATCGAAAATGAGCTAAGGGAGAACTCACCACTTCGCCGCGAGCCTTGGCAAGAAGGTTCTCGGCTACCTCTAGTCTCTTCACCAGATCTCCCGACTTCTCGCGCTCGACGGCAAAGTTGGCCTCAGATTCTTTCCAGTTTTGGTCTTTGAAAATCAGGCGGTGCAATAGCCTATGCGAAAGCTCCAAGGTATGTAGTTGGGATTGCGTCGCCCTCAGGACCAGATCTCGCGAGGAGGCCTTGTCAAGGGGATTGGGGCCATGACCTCCGTAAAGACCAAAGACCAAGGAGAAGGCGTGGCCCGAAGGCTTGTCCTGCTCCCTACAGGAGGTGAGGAGAGTAGAGATTGAGACCCGATGCACCCCCTTGTCCCAAATCAATGTTGGGTCGTTGGAAGCATCAGGGACAGCGAGGCCCATATTGAAGTTGAGGTGGGCAAACGACTCGGGATAGCGAGAAGGAGCCCCCTCGCGAGAAGGGGACCTTGTTGTTTGTTGAGAGGAGCTAGCAAGTTGCGCGAGCGGGGCCGTTTCTTCAGATAGCAAGACGGTCTTTTGAGGAGAAACCCGAGGGGGGGATAGTGGGGACTGGGACCCTAGGGAAATGGGGCTTAGTGACACTAACACCCCCGTCCCCTCGGGAGCTTTCTTCTTGTCAGGTGGGAGCGAGACTACCTTCTTCACCTTCATTTTCATTTTTTTTGAGGGGCTTAGGCGAGACGGAGCGGGGTCTGTGACCGGCCTCTTCTTTAGGGAGGGGGTCAATGATTCTTTGGCCGCTTCAGCCGACATATTGGCGAGAGCGACGCCCTTGGATGGCTTGATGTTACTTTTGTAAGGGGGGTAAACTGGTACGTTCCTTTCTCCTAGTAAAGGCGAACCAGAAGTTTATCACGGACACCAACAATTAGCGAGAAGGAAGTAATAAAGGAGAGACCAAAAAAGAAGGTCGAGCATACCTTCACCAGGAAGTACGGGGAGGAGCGAGCCGAGTCCACGTCTCAAATACTAGACCTCAAAGTTCTTTCCGGTGAGGTACTCATAGAGGAGCTTATCCATGCCACCGACTTGGGGGGTTGCGTAAAAGACTTCGGCGGGCGAGACTGGCGCGAGCGGAATGCCACCAAGGTTTCCGCACATGAAGAGGAACCGCGTGAGCCAATGATGGTTCTTGTTGGGCGTCTCGCAGACTTTGAGACCTTGCCCTGTGAAGTAGGACACCCCGTCTTGATTGGCGTGATAAATAAAGAGCTTGCAAAAAACTTTGAGGCTGAACTCTATTCGCTCTCGTCGCATGTAGCTCGCAAAGGTGACCAAGACGGAGATGGAGTTAGGATTCAGCTGGGCTGGCATGATGCCGAAATATTTTAAGACCTACTTCACCTCCGGCTAGAGGGGTAATCTCAACCCCGCCTCGAAGTGCGAGACAGGGGAGGCGAGCTCTCCGGGATAGAATGTGTTTATACTCTCGCCGACTCGAGGGGGACGCGATTCAAAGCCTTCCGGCAAGTACTCACGAGTGAAGGCATCGTACTCGTCTACAGAGATATGCTTGGGCAGAAAGTAATGGTCCTCGAATCGCTTCCCACAGCGGCTATTTCCCTTGCCATCTTCCGGCCTTTTCTTTCCCATAATCGGGCGAGACGGCTTGAATAATGGACGGGGGAATCTGAGGTGACCGGAGAGAAAGGTGGTGAGACGGCCGACGAACAATTGGCGTGCGAGATGGACGAGGAAGAAGAACAAAGGGTGGAGGTGCAGCGACTTAGGAAAGCGCGGATCTGACCCCGAAAAAGGGGGTATTTATAGTGATCATAATAGTTTGGTAAAATATACAGACGGACAAGTTGTGCAGAGGAAGGGGAAGAGGCGTCCGACCTCTTTCTCTCTCAAGACCTCGATTTCCGCGACCCTAAGTGGGCCCTAAGCACGGCCAAGCAGCAAGAAAGAAATTGGAATTAAAAAAATTGGTAAATCAAGGAGAAATTAGCATAAGTGCAAAATTTAAATGCTGTGTTATAGAAAATATAAAAGCAGGCAATTATCAAATCAATAAATTTCTCCCCGCACAAAGTGGGTGGTGAGTTCGTAGGGCACATGGTATAGGCGGGACAGAAAACATAAATAAGATTATTACATCCATAAACGAAGGGAAGAGTGGCGAGACTCGACGAAACTTGTCAATTCTTGTGCTACCTCCAGCGCCCCCCGCCGCGAGATCTCACACAGGGAGGGCGGTTGGGGAGGTGGAAAGCGCGAGCCGTGTCGACACCACAATGAGCGATACGTAGTTGTTGGTCGACCTCGCTCAAGTTCGCCTGGGGGGTCAATCTCGTCTATCTCAATATCAGCATCGATCTCCGAAGAAAGGCGGGCAGACTCCACTTCCAGCCAATCGATTCGATGGTCTGCAGCTTGTTTCCCTTTCTCCAGCTCCTGAATGATGCGTGCATTCTTCCGCAGCATCTTCGCTACCCTACGCTTCATTTCCAATGGATCCATAGGGTCGTCGATGTAGTCTTCAATTTCATCTATGGGAGGAGGGGGCGAGACGACCGTCTGCCTGGAGTAATATTCAATGGGAGAGTCCTCAGCATTCGAATCGCGCACACCTGCGTGGAGAACTTGGAAGGTAAAATGAAGAAGTGGTAGCAAAGAAAGGCCCAAAAGGAAAAGCCTCTTACCAAGGAGGCGAGAGGAACTTGCGGTATTAGGAGGATCATCCTTCCTCGTCTCGGGAGTAGAGGAATGAGTAGAGGGTTGCGGCGCGATGGACTGGTGGCGGTGTTAAGAGATATTGATTCGTATGGTCTCCGGATGATGAGAAGGCGCCGGGATCTTCTAAGTATGGGAAGCAAGTAAGCAGACAAGCGAGATAGACATAACGACATATCGACGTTGACAGATTTACCTCCTTTTCTCTAGGATTGGCCGGGGGAGGAGGGATGCGCCTCCCGGAAAGGTACGAGATGGCTCCCCTGCTGAGAGGGATAGATCAACAGCTTTCTCCTTCTTGGGTGGAGAATAGGAGGGTGGGAAGGATGGAGGAGTGCGGACTGGAATCTTGTTCAGAGCTGTCGTAGCCGCCTTATTCCTCTGGCACGCCGCCACAATGCGGTCATGGAAACATTAGCAGAGAGACATAGGGACTGAAGCTAGAAGGGGATAGGGGGAAGGAAATGACCTCCTACAGTGAGAGGAGTCTGGTATTTGTTAAAGCAGCGAATAAACAACTAAAAATAAGCCAGAACTTTGAATAATTGAAAGTTTTATTATCCAAAAAGATCACTATTACAAAGGTATGACCTCCCTTTTATAGAATTGAGGAGAGAAAAGAGATTACAAATAAGCAATGTGGGACTAATAATTATAAGAATAAGAAACTATACAAGCCGCATAAGCCGCACAAGCCACACGGTTAGACTAACCGCACGACCACTATACAGAGGAAGACAGCCGACCAATATCCCCAGACCGCTCAGACCGCCAGACAAACCGCCAGACCGCCCGGTCTCAACAGACAGATTGCTCGGTCTCAACACTCCCCCTCAAGCTGGAGCATAGATATCAATCATGCCCAGCTTGTCACAAATATGAAACAAAGAAGCGGACACCGGCTTGGTGAAGACATCTGCCAACTCGTTGTCAGAAGTGTTGAATGGAGTACAAATCTGTTTCTTCAAAATCTCTTCTCGAATAAAGTGGCAGTCGACCTCTATGTGTTTTGTTCTCTCATGAAAGACCGGATTTTTTGAAATGTATATCGCAACCTTGTTGTCGTAGAACATAGGAAGAGTATAGTTGTAGACCTCTCCTAAGTCAAGCATGAGAGCCCGTAACCATTTTAACTCACATGTGGTTGATGCCATACTATGAAATTCCGCTTCTGCACTAGACCTGGAGACCATAGACTATTTCTTGCTCTTCCAGCTCACAAGATTTCCTCCAACAAATGTGCAAAAACCCGATGTTGACTTGCAGTCTCCTTTATCATCAGCATAGCATGAATCTGAGTACGCTTCAACCCTCAAATGACCATTCTTCTGAAAAAGCAGTCCTTTCCCTGGAGCTGCTTTAACATATTCCAATATCCTAAGGGCAGACTATAGATGACACTCCCTAGGAGCTTGCATGAATTGACTAACCTTGCCTACAACATAGGATTTGTCGGGTCTGGTCACTGTGAGATAAATAAGTTTGCCCACCAAACGCCGGTATCTCAAAGAATCAGATAGAGGAGGCGAGTCATCTGTCCAAGTTTTGTCTTCCCCAATAGCCTTGAGACATCTGGCAAGTTTAGCACCAGTCAACCCTGCCTCTTTTAGCAAATCAAGGGCAGACTTCCGTTGGGAAAGAACTAAAGAGTTGGGTTTTCGAGAAATCTCAATCCCCAGAAAGTATTTGGGAGAGCCCATATCCTTAGTGACCAGGTGTTGCCGGAGGTATTTCTTTTTCAAAGCAACCCCAGCCTGGTCATCGCTAGTCAGAAGAATATCATCCACATATACAGCAAGAACCACCATACCAGAGGAGGTTTTGCGA
The DNA here is from genome assembly GCA_039513925.1 of Platanthera zijinensis. Classification (NCBI taxonomy): domain Eukaryota; kingdom Viridiplantae; phylum Streptophyta; class Magnoliopsida; order Asparagales; family Orchidaceae; genus Platanthera; species Platanthera zijinensis. The sequence continues at coordinate 2,465,778 of CM077078.1, read as the reverse complement.
ATAAATAAGGAGTGATCGGATGAACTTCGTGCAAAACAAATGGCTGCAACAATGCCGCTAAACTTGTCAAACCAAGCCCGAGGGCTTTGCTTTAGGCCATAGATGGCCTTCTTCAGATGACATACTCGTGTCTCCCCCTTAGCAACATACCTAGGAGGTTGCTCCATGTAAACTGCTTCCTGAAGGTCACCATAGAGAAAGGCATTCTTGACATCCAGCTGAGAAATGGGCCAATACCTATTGACAGCCACAAAGAGAAGAACTCGAATGGTGCTGAGACGAGTAACTGGAGAGAATGTGTCGAAGTAATCAACCCCATAAGTCTGGTTGAAGCCTTTGGCGACTAAGCGGGCCTTGTATCGATCCATACTGCCATCCGGACAGAACTTCACAATGAATACCCAGCGACAGCCAACCACATCAGTGCCCAAAGGGGGAGGAACAAGATTCCAGGTACCCCATTCAGCTAGGGTCTCCATTTCCTTATCCATGGTCATCTTCCAATTAGGAATAGCAAGGGCCTCCTAGTAGGAGCGGGGTATGGCAGTGGCAGAGATATCCAGTGCAAAGGCCCGGCGAGAAGGGGTAAGACGATCATATGAAAAAACAGCAGTAAGGGGGTGTTTGGTACGCGTCCGCACCCCTTTGCAAAGAGCTATAGGAAGATCCAGGTCAGCGAGTCCCTCGGCATCCGGAGCATCCGTGGCAGAGAGAGATGGCCCGGGAGTAGAGAGCGATGGCGGCGGAGATGAGGGAGACGGTGGCGGAGAAGAGGGAGAGAGATGCGTGGACGAAGACAGTGAAGGGTTGGAGATCGTAGTAGGAGACGAGGGAACGAAGGGAATAGCAGGAGAATCAGAAGCTGGGGGAAGAGGAGAGGAGTCATCCGAGAAGTAGGAGGTATTCTCGAAGAAGGTGACATCAGTAGAGACGAACTGCTTATGAAGAACGGTATCAAAGCAACAATAGCCTTTCTGAGTGGTGGAGTATCCCCAGAAAGACACATTTGGTGGAGCGAGGGGAGAGCTTATCACGAGTGGCAGATGGGGCATGCACAAATGCAGTGCACCCAAATATTTGGAGAGGGAGAGGAAAAGGCTCCTTGCCCGGATACAGAATGGAGAATGGGGTTTTTCCGTGGAGAACCGTGGAGGGAATGCGATTGATAAGGTAGCAGGTAAGGAGAACAGCATATCCCCAATAGGAGCGAGGAACATGCATCTGTGTCATCAAGGTGCGAGCGACATCGAGGAGGTGACAGTTTTTGCGTTCTGCAACACCATTTTGTTGTGAAGTATAAACACAGCTAGTTTGATGAATAATCCCATTTTGTGTGCAGAAGATAGAGAAGTCAAGACTGATATATTCTTTGGCTTTATCAGATCGAAAAACTTTAATAGAAACATTAAACTGAGTTTTGATCATGAGATAGAAGGACGTCCATACAGAGAATAATTCAGAGCGATCTTTTTACAGATACACCCACGTACACTGAGAGAAATCATCAATAAATGTTACAAAATATGAACTACCCCGACAAATGGTAAGGGTAGGAGAAGGACCCCAAACATCGGAGTGGATCAGATCAAACGAACGGGTAGATCCACGAACGTGCATTGGAGGGAAGGAGGAGCGGTGATGCTTGCCAAGCTGACAGGCCTCATAGTTGAGGGGAGGGCTTTATGGAGGAAGTTGGGGCAGAAGTTGACGAAGAAGATGTGGAGGAGCATGACCAAGGCGGAGATGCCATTGGAGAAGATCTGTGGAGGTGGAGGAGAAGGTGGACAAAGCGGAAACATTGTCAAGGAAGTATAGGCTGCCACTCTCAATCCCAGTAGCAATCGTCTGTTGGGAGTCCGGATCCTGAAAAGAACAAGAAGTAGAGGTAAATGTGACGGAACACTATAAATACTTGCATAGAGAGGTAACAGATAATAAGTTGCACGGGAACTTGGGCACGTAGAGAGTATCCGCCAAGCGAAGAGACGGAGTGACATGAACCATTCCCGTCCCATTGATTGATGATGAAGAGCCGTCAGCGAGAATAACTGAGGGCAACTGATCATGTGTTTCTAGGAGAGAACAACACTGGAGATTGCCGGTCATATGATTGGTAGCACCGGTGTCGATCAGCCATTTTCCTTGAGTAACAACGTGGGCACTACCAGAAGACGTAACCACCGAGGAGAACGGCTTTGAGGAGGATGTGAAAGCCATGAAGGGAGGAGAAAAAAAGACTGCAGTGGTCATAGTGACAGCACACCAGCGGCAAGAAGGGCCACGACCAAGATGCAGAGCAAGGCAAAGGGGAAGAAGAGAGAGAAGAACAAGCCGTGCGAGTAAATCGGAGGTCGCGATGACTAACAAGTAGGAGCGGCTTAAGGAGGGGCCGCACAGAGGAGGACAGGCCGCTGCGACTTAGGAGCAGGTTGCGACGATAAGGAGCAAGAGCAGCGAAAGAGGAAGCTACGCAAAGGATAACAGGTCGCGGCGACTTAGATACAGGTCGCGGGGACAAGAGAGATAGTGTGGCTAAGGCAGAAGGGTAGAGAGGCTGCTTATTCAAGGAAGAAATCGTGTGAACAGGGAGAAATCACAGCGGTTAGGAGAAAGAGATCTGCAGTGGTCACAATGATAGACACAAGTGGCCAGAAAAGCCATGACCAAGACGCAGAACCAAGCAGAGGGAGAGAAGTCGAGCGGCTAGAAATCAGCCCGCGTGAACAGAAGAAAGGGAAGACCGCGTGAACAGAGAAAAGTCTGCTGGGAGGCAAACAAGGCAAACAAGGCAAACAGGTCGCAGCAACAGGCCGCGGTGACTAAAGAAGAGGAGCAGCTAGAAAGGAGGGCGCGACGACTCAGCACAGGTCGCGACGAGAAGAATTGAGAAACAAAGAGGTCGCGCACACAAAGGGCAACGATAAGGAGAGAGAATCCTCACGAACAGGGCACAAGCAGGCGGAAGAAACAAGCCGTGAGGATAGGTCGTGAGAGGAAGAAGCAAGCCACATAGACAGGTCGTGCGGTCAGAGAGGGCGCACAAAATCAGGAGGCGAAAATCGAGTCCTCTGATACCATGTGAAAGCTGCGAACAAAAAACTAAAAACAAGCCGAAACTTTGAATAATTGAAAGTTTTATTATCCAAAAAGATCACTATTACAAAGGTATGACCTCCATTTTATAGAATGGAGGAGAGAAAAGAGATTACAAATAAGCAATGTGGGACTAATAATTATAAGAACAAAAAACTATACAAGCCGCATAAGCCGCACGGTTAGACTAACTGCACGACCTCTACAATGGGGAAGACAACCGTCAAATATCCACAGACCGCTCAGACCGCCAGACAAACCGCCAGACCGCCCGGTCTCAACAGACAGACCGCTCGGTCTCAATAGTATTTATAGATTGGGCAAGGGGCCCACCAAAAGATTCCCTCATAAATCCTCTTTAATGAAACGAGCCTCATTTGAACTATCTTTCCGAGTTTGTAACAACCTCGAAAAGAGCGGGGATTGTGTACAACCTCGGGCTCGCAGGGGCAAAAGGCTTGAAAAAGGGGGGCTAGGCGAGACAGCCCAATACAGTCGTCAATTCACGGAGCGAGTTGATCCCCCCCACCCGGGGTAACAGGAGAGAGGGCCCAGGCGAGAAGGGCCTAAGCGAGAGCTGTGTCATGAGATGGGCAAGTCAGCGCCAAAAGAGGAGGCACTGCGGGCAAGTAGCCGACTCGCCATGCGAGAGGACTTTAGGGGGAAGATCTCGCTACAGGGAGACGAACCTCTCGCCAGGCGAGAAGCCTCCAGAAGGAAGCTTTTGCAAGGCGAGAAGTCCCTGGAGGGGAGGTCTCGTCAAATCCCCGGTTCAGTTTAAGACCGGCTAAGGTAGGTTCGGGTCTATCTTTTAGCCCCACAGGATTTTATGCTTTTGCCCTGGGTGGTCTGCATGTAGACCTTCAGAGCGGCGGAGTTTGGCTGTTGGCAGACCCAGTTGAGGGAATTTTTGTAATTTTAGGACGGCTCCATTTTGTTATTAGCAGTTCAAGTTCAGAGGCCTATAAATAGATCGATAAGGTGCTTTAGAAAAGAAGGCATTACTTACTCTCCTTCTCTCTTTTTAAGGCACCTAGCTCAGCATTGGCTAGGGAGGGGAAGGATTCTGATTCTTCTGGGTAAGAGGTTGGACCTCCGCGCTGAGACCTCCGGTCTAGTCTTTTGAGAGCCTTGTCTAGAGGGTCGTCCAATGAGAGTAAGGGCGAGCTGCATCTTTAATTACGAGCTTTAGGAGGGACCGACTTTGTTGGTTCTAACAAACAATCACTATGAAGAGTCTTTCTTCTCTTTCTTTGTTTTCTGGGATCTCAAGTGACAAAAGTATTTAAATCAATCAAAGGATCTCAAAAAGTAGATCCTACAGCAGAAGCCCTACTCACCCTTTGCAAAGCTTCCACTCCTGAACCATTCAAGATCTCAGGGGGAGCTTTGACAATATCACAGAATCCACAAAGTCTTCTCTCAATTGCTTTTGAGAATAGAGAAGACTATCATCACTCTCATCTCCACCTCTGTACAGGGTTTTAATTCCCTTCAAAATTATTCTCGTTGCAAGTCTCCTTCCAAAAAACTTGGGTTGGTTTTTGAGCACCTAATCAGAAGCTCATTGGTGGCAGTCACCTGATCAAAACCTGTAGTTGATTCCTACCTAGGGTTGTAGAAGAGTGGATGTCCCTAAGTTTGGGGAACCACTATAAAATTTCTTATGTTGTCTGTGTGGCTGAGATTTTCCTGTGTGCTTGTGTTGTGACATATTTTGTAGTGTAGCTTAGTTATCTTTTCTCTAGTTCACATGCGGCACTAATACACTCATACACCTATATTATAGTAACATATATTGTTAAAGACTTCTTATTTCTACAAGTATCAAAAAGATTTTAAAAACTCTATTCACCCCCCCCCCCCCCCCCCCCTCTAGAGTTATTCAGAGCTTACCCTATCTTTCAATGTGGATCTATTTTGGATAGGAGCAATGCAGGAAGAATTGAACCAGTTCAAGTGATGCAAAGTCTGGAAGCTGCTTCTGATGAGTCTGATTTATATAGGGTGTTTCGAACTCATCAGGCTTTTTTATCTTGCATGTGCACTACTACTTTAGTAGGAAAAGTCATAGATTTGATTAGGGCTTCACTTAGCCATTGTTGCACTGTTTAAACCCATTTTGGTTTGCAAATTGAACCAGGATGTCGGGGGTAAGTACTGGGGTATTCTCCATTCGGATTTGGTTATTTTATGTTGTATATTGGTGCTGGGAGCTTTTGCTCCAGCTTTGGTTTTTTCTATGCAAGTGGTCAATTTCCCACAAATCAGGAATTCTGAATTGTGGAAAATGCACGGTCGTGCGTTTCCTTAGCACACGATTTGGTAGAAAGCGTGCATTTTCTGCAAGTTTCTCTGGAGGATTGACCAACTCATTCAATTTCTTCACGCATGGTTTCTGCCAAACCGTGCACGACGGAGATGCACGGTTTTCCTGTAGCTGTCTAGTTTCTTAGCACTCTGTGGTTAATCGTGTGATTTGTTCAGGCACTGACAGAAGTTCCCGTGCATGAGTAAAATGCACGGTTCCACCTGCTTGCTGGGAATTTAGCGCTCTGTAGTTACCCGTGTGTTATACTTCACACACGGGCGGTAGCGTCCATGCGCGAGTAAAACGCACGGGTCAACTCATCTCCCTCCGCAGCTTTGTCCTAGAAGTTAATATCACACTGTTAATGCACGGTCGTGCGCCAAACCGTGCATGACCATTTTCTTACCTTCTTGTATTTACGTTTAGGAGTTGATGGGAGTAGGGTATTCTGCCATTTCTTCCTCTCTGAGCGGGAAAATCGCCCTCTGGACGCTTTTTCCTCTCTCCTCCATGGAGAGCTACTCCAGCCACCATTTTTCCTCCAAACTTCACCACAAGCGAAGATCTTCCGCCATTTACTTTATCTCGATCTCAAGAGGAGCATTTGGAGCTCCTTCTCGCTGCATTTGGAGAGTTTTCAATCGACTGCCAGCCATCACGGTTCGTGAAGAAGACATGGAAAATACCTTTGAATAGGTGACAACACTTCAATCTTCCTCGGAAGTCAACCACCGACCGAGCCCGGATGAAGACCAACAATATTCGAGCCCGGCCGAGAATCGTGCCTAGCCTTCACGCGTTGGGTTGATTATCTCCTCTTTAATCTCATTTGGATGTTGTTTCTTTTCTTTGGATGTTTGCTAAACTTTCTAGCAACTCTTAACAATGTTCATGATGGTTTACTATTGCAAATATTGATGTAGTTCATAGTTTGGCTCTACTTCCTTTTCTTGCTTTGGTTTGTTGCTTGGTGATGTGCCGCACTAATGTGAGCTAGGGCCTGGCTTGGAGAAGTCATGTTTTCGACCCTCAATGGTTACGAACACACGCCTTAATACTCATCAGAGTATTTCACCATTGCGAAGTGGTGAAGGCAACCTGCGTAATTAGTTTTAGTTGTTACAAAATGAAAACTCAACCCCAAACCTTTGTTGTGTTTGCAATCACTTTCCAACGAGGAAGATCACATTCCCAATCTGCACTCCTCGAGAGATTAGATACTCGGAGGATAACTCCCCCAGTTTATTAATTAATGATGATCGGTGTACTTGCTGAGATTACATCAAGTTTTTGGTGCCATTGTCGGGGAGTGCAACAGTTGTGTGTATTATTCTATTGGAAAAGTTGTTACAAGTACTATTGGAATTTTGATCGGTTTTTGTGTGTTGTATGACAGATACAAACCCCAGAGATAGACGAATGAGTGTATTAAAAATGAAGTGGCTGTGAAGTGTGAAATAAATGAGGAAGAGACAGTTGCCCCATGTGATTCCGGATCTTCTTGCAACATTCTTTCTTTGCGAGATGTTGAAACATTTAATTTAAATATCGAATCGAATGTCCGAAAATCACTCGTGCTAGCCGATTGGTCGGTAGTGAAGATCGACGGTCAGATAAAGGAGGTGGAAGTGATATTGAATGGTGCTTCGGTAGTCACTTATTTCCAGGTGCTGGGACCAATGGGGAATACTTCAAAACTCATCTTAGGGGTCCCATTTCTGAAAGCTAGTGGGGCGACATTGCAGTTTAACGCGAGAGGCAATACCTTGGTTTCCAAGGTTGATGCGCCTTTGCCGCCGCCCCTTATCACTATAATTCTGAATGAACCCGAAAAACTGTGGGATTTGAATGTTGTGTTATCTGACGGTTTGCCTAGTGTTGTTGAGATAGGTGTGCTGTAGAAAGGGGAAGACATGGCAATGAAAGTAGCAGGAATTATGAAGATAGCTGAAGGGGAAACAAAAACTGTGTTGCTTGGAGTACAGTGAGTTGCGAATAAGAAGGGTAGTAGTGATCAGAGTGAGAGTCACGTTGCTGAGACTAAGGAGAGGAGCACGACTATTGAAAGCGTGCATAAATTAGAATAAAAAATTTATATTGAGCCAAATGATTTATGTTATACTATAAAACAAGTTACATGTGTTGATCTATCACCTGTCGTGGGTGAGGAATGGATGCCTCCGGATGGAAAAGCTAGAGCTACCCCTAAAATGGATGGAGTGGTTGTACAACCATGGCGATCTCTATCTGTGGAATTGCGAATAAAAGAACTGTGAATGCGCAAGGCGCTGGATTTTGCCCGCCGATGCAAGAGGGAAGAGGCGAGGGATAGGGGAGATTCGTCTTTTCTGGGCCCTAAAGCTTACGCTTCTCCCTCGTCTCGCGTATCCAGGGCGATCTATCACAAGTCAGTGGTGAGCTGAGATGTAAAGGATCTCCGAGCTCTTTTTTTTTCTCTAGTATAATTTTTGCTTAATGTGTTGTGTGAAGTTTTGGACTTAATCATTGCGTACTTCACTTATGCTTTTGAACTATATATAAAATTGCTAATACAGGTATTTGGTCCACCTTAAGGACGGTAAAGAAAAGTGGCTCCTGGGAGACAACACATTATTTTGTTTGTGCTTTTTTTTGTGTGCATATTCTTTAGTATGGATTGTTGTGCTTGGAGGTATCTTCTTTTTCAGGTGGAGTTCATTCGGGCCATGGACTATCAACTGAAATTAACGCCAATCTTCTAGTATGCTCATTTCTGAGCATTGGGTAACCCCTTCTCCTTACCTGCTTTTTAATTTCATGATCACATTGTTGTGTTGGGACATTTAGGCTAAGTCTTGTGGGGAGAGTTATGCTGGGTACTCACGCACGTGAATTTTACCATTGCCATACTAAAATAATATATTCATTTGTTGTCCATGTTGATTGGCTTTGCATACCACTGCACCACACTTGAGCGCGTGCTTGAACAGGAGCATGTCGTGAGTGTTATCGTCACTTGTGTGCGATTTGGAAAATTTTGGCGCTGGCCTAAGATTGCGAGGCAGAGTAAAATGCTTCCTCCATGAGGGCTCCTAATCGAGTTCTCACGTCGCTGTTAGGATTACTTGTAAAATTAGATTCTTTTTATTCTTATAGCGTATTTTATTTTTATTAGAGTAAATCTTGTTTATTCTACTCACCTACTTCGAATCCGATGTAAATCAAATGGTAGCATAGGGATGTGTTTCGACATCGCTAGCCTCGTATTGCTCTAGTTGGGAGGAAGGATTGTCTTTCTCGGTTGCTAATAACTTGCCCCTAGCTATTCTCGAAGCATAGGTGCATTGTTAGTCAAGTGCGCGTGTGATGTAGGTCGTCACTTTGTTCAAGTTTGAGCCTTGTTCCATTCCCGATGTCTATCTGTTGTTATCCCCGTTTAGCCTATCCCTTCCTTTGTCATCCTTACGCCTCGCTACCAAAGCCATATAGCCTTTCCTACTCGCACACCCGAATGTGGTCACTCGAATTGTTTGTTTTGTCGTAGTTTTGTATCAGTTATGTGTGGATGTTATGCGGGAGTTTTGTGCCGCTTCTGGTGTTGTCGTGTTTTCGGCTCGTTTTGGTTATTTGGTTAAAGAAAAAAGAAAAAAAAAAGAAGAAAAAAATAAATGAAATGAAATGGAAATGAAAATTCCCAATGTGGAATAAGAGAAAATAAAATTTTTTTGTAGAGTTGTAGTTTTAAGGTTGTGAAATTTTGTTGTATTGTGTTCGTTATGGGCATGCATGCACCATTAAAAGTGCAAGTCTGGTGGTGCGGTGCACATGTTTGTCATTGGATCTAGCTGTGAGTGCTTACGAGCGGTCTCATTTTGGGTGTGTGTATCTGTCGTGTTTATCTTTGTATACCCCGCCTTTGACTAAGCCTCCATTATAATCCAAGTCCTACGGATTTGCGCTTTGAGTCAAACTTGTGCCACGGAGAGAGTGTGAATGGGCAAGCTTATGGTCATCGACATTGGTGGATTCCTTTGGAGGTTATCCCGATCCCTTGCATTGGCAATGCTCAATTTAGTGATTGTCTTCTTTCTCCTTGCGCTTGACCGATTGATTCCCCTCAATTCCATAGTAGAGTAGTAATAATATTTTGATATGCCTTTAGAAATATATATATGCTATTAGTGAATAATTAGAAATTCCTTCTATGGTATTCCTTTGAGTATGAGCATGCGATTTTGCATGGTACTCCGCTGCGAAGTTTTAGGCCAGCTATGCTATTTTTCACATCCGCGTTAGGGATGTTTTACTCGGGACGAGCAAATATTTAAGTCTGGTGGTGTGATGAGTTCGATTTATATATGGTGTTACAGACTCATCTGGGATTATTAACTTGCATGTGCACTGCTATTTCAGTAGGAAAAGTCAAATATTTTATTAGGGGTTCACTTAGCCATTGTTGAACTGTTTCAGCCCATTTTGGTTTGCAAATTGCACTGAGATGTCGAGGGTAAGTACTGGGGTACTCTTCGTACGAATTTGGTTATTTGATGTTGTATATTGGTGTTGGGAGCTTTTGCTCCAGCTTTGGTTTTTGTTGTGCAGGTGGAAAGTTTTCCCCCAAATCAGGAATTCTAACTTGTGGAAAATCCACGGTCGTGCGTTTCCTTTGAGCACGATTGGTAGAAAGCATGTGTTTTCTGCAGGTTTCTCTGGAGGATTGACAAACCTGTGTGATTTATTCATGCACAGTTTATGCCGAACTGTGCGTAAAGGAGACACACGGTTTTCCTGTAGCTGTCTAGTTTCTTAGTGCTCTGTGGTTAATCGTGTGATTTGTTCACGCACGACCAGAAGTGCCCGTACGAGAGTAAAACGCACGGTTCCACCTGCTTGTCGGGAATTTCAATGCTCTGTGGTTACCCGTGTGTTTTCCATCACGCACGGGCAACAATGTCCGTACGTGAGTTAAATGTACGGGTCAACTCATCTTCCTCTGCAGCTTTGTCCTGGAAGATAATATCACATGGTTAATGCACTATCGTGCGCCAAACCGAGCGTGACCATTTTTCTGACCTTCTTGTATTTAAGTTAAAGAGTTGAATTGAAAAGGGTATTCCGCCATTTCCTCCTCTCAGAGCAAGAAAATTGCCCTCTGACCGCTTTTTCCTCTCTCCTCCTTGGAGAGCTCGTCCGGCCACCGTTTTTCCTCCAAACTTCACCCCATGTGAAGATCTTCCACCGTTTCCTTCATCTCCTTCTGAAGAGAAGCATTTGGAGCCCCTTCTCACTGCCATTGGAGAGTTTTCAGGCCACTAACAACCTTCACGGTTCGTGAAGAAGACGGTGAAAACACCTTTGAAGTAGGTGACAACACTTCAAGCTTCCTCAAACGTCAACCACCGACCGAGCCCGGACGAAGACCAACAACCTTCGACTCCGGCCGAGAAATCAAGGCTAGCCTTCCTGAGTTGGGTTGTTAATATCCTCTTTACTCTCATTTGGATTTTGTTTCTTTGCTTTGGATGTTTGCTAAACTTGTTAGGAACTCTTAACAATGTTCAAGATGGTTTACTATTGCAAATGTTGTTGTAGTTAAAAGTTTGGCTCTACTTCCTTTGCTTGCTTTGGTGTGTTGCTTAGTGACACGCCGCACTAACGTGTGTTAGGGACTGGCTTGGAGAAGAGGTGTTTTCGACCCTCAACGGTTATGAACACATGCCACAATACTCATCGCAGTATTCCACGATTGCGAAGCGGTGAAGGCGACCCGCATAATTAGTTTTAGTTGTTACAAAATGAAAACTGAACCCCAAACCTTTATTGCATTTGCAATCACTTTCTAATGAGTAAGATCACATTCCCAATCTGCACTCCTCTAGATATTCGATAATCGGAGGATAACTCCCCCAGTTAATTAATTGACGATGATCGGTGTACTTGCTGAGATTGCATCATGTTTTTGGTGCCATTGCCAGGGAGTGCAACAGTTGTGTGTATTTTTCTATTGGAAAAGTTGTTGCAAGTGTTTTTGGCATTTTGATCGGTTTTTGTGTGTTGTATGACAGATCCAAAGCCTAGGGATAGAGGTTAAGATCTTAAAGTTGATCTCTAAACTGCATGAGCGAGGCGATCCCACTGGCATGCTGTTGTTGCTGACGGAAGAGAATGAATGGAAGATTTAGGTCAAGGAGGAAATTGCCATGGTGAATGGGTGGTTGAGGATCAGGAGGAGGTCCGACCCCGCATTTGGATAATGTGCGACTTCACGATTCCTATTGCAGGAAGTGTTTACCCTTGTTTCGGTCCGGCCATCGTTAACAACCACTTTGAGATAAAGCCCGCCATCCTCAACATGATCAGCAATAACACGCAGTTTTTGGGCCAGCCAAGTGAGGATCCGCAGCTCCATCTGGCAGAATTCTCGGAGATCTGTGGAACCTTCCTTGACGCTGACATTACAGATGATGTGGTGAAGCTAAGGATGTTCCCATTTTCTCTAAGGGACAAGGCAAAAACTGGCTCCACATTATTTCTCCTTGGACTGCGACTACGTGGGAGGCTCTTTCCTCAAAGTTCTTAGCCAAAGTCCACCTGGTGGAAAAAATAGTAAACGCCCGAGGGGAGATAACCACCTTCCAGTAGCTGGACCAGGAAACATTATCTTAGGCCTGGGAGAGATTTGCTGATCTGCAGCATCGATGCCCCCAGCATGGCTGTGAGCCGTGTAATTTGGTAGAAATATTTTATTTTGCTATTGAGCCTTATTATATGGCCATGATCGACCCGGCGACTGGAGGCACTATCATGAACCTGACTCCCAATGAGGCTTTGCGGCTCCTTCATGACACCGCTTCTCATTGCATGTATTGGACTGCTGGAAGAAACACGCCTAGGGGTGCAGAAATTAAAATTCGAGGTTAATGCGGTGTTGCCGCGAGCTGAGGTGAGGCATCCTACTATGGATAGAATGATGTTGCTGACCAGATCGACCCCTCTTCCAGCTAAGGTGATGGCTATTTCATGCCAGGGTTGTGGAAACCCCGTCTGTCATATATATATGTGCACAGCTGGAGAAGCTTTTGCTGATCCCTAAGGTATATCTGCTGACGAGAGTGTGAATTTTATAAATAATCAAAACCGCGTTGCTCCTTATAACAATTCTTATAACCAGAACGCGAGAAATCAACCGAATTTCTCCTTGAACCAAAATGCTCTCGGTCAAAGGTGGCAGGGAGGCCAGCATCAGTTTGATGCTCAAGCTTCAAATAGCCAGCAACGACCGCCGCAATCGGGATATAATCTGAATGTGCAGGTGACACGAAAGTGTGTATTAGAAGAGATATTGGAGAAATTCGTGGATATGGATCAATCTAACATTGCCACTTAGACCACCTCCATGAGAAACTTGGAGAGGCAGCTGGGGAAACTGGACCATGTATTCTCTGAGCGTACTCGCGGCGCCCTCCCGAGCGACATGGAAAAAAATCCTTGTGAGCAATGAAACTGTGTTAGGGAGATGGATGAGTGTATTAGAAATGAAGTGTTGTGAAGTGTGAAATAAATGAGGAAGAGACGGTGTCCCTATAAGATTCTGAATCTTCTTGCAACATTCTTGCTTTGCGAGATGTTGAAAAATTTAATTTAAATATCGAATCGAATGTCCGAAAATCACTCGTGCTAGCCGATGGGTCGTTAGTGAAGACCAACGGTGAGATAAAGGAGGTGGAAATGATATTGAATGGGATTGTGGTAGTCACTGATTTCCAGGTGCTGGGACCAATGGGGAATGATTCAAAACCCATCTAAGGCGTCCCCTTTTTAAAAGCTAGTTGGGCGACGTTGTAGTTTAACGCGAGCGGCATTACCTTGGCTTCCAAGGTTAATGCGCCTTTATCACCGCCCCTTACCTCTATGATTCTGAATGAACCTGGAAAACTGCGTGATTTGAATGTTGTGTTATCTGGCGGTTTGCCTAGTGTTATTAAGATAGGTGTGTTGCAGAAAGGGGAAGACAGGGCGGTGAAAGTAGCAGGAATGATGAATATAGTTAAAGGGGAAACAAAAGCGGAGTTGCTGGAGTGCAGCGAGTTGTGGATGATAAGGGTAGTAGTGATCAGAGTGAGAGTCACGTTGTTGAGACTAAGCAGAGGAGCACGGCTATTGAAAGCGTGCATATATAAGAATCAAAAATTTATATTGAGCCAAATGATTTGTGTAAAACTATAAAAAAGTTACATGGGCTGATCTATCACCTTCTGCGGGTGAGGAAAGGATGCCTCTTGACGGAAAAGCTAGAGCTACCTCTGAATTTGATGGAGTGGTTGTACCACCATGGCGATCTCCATGCGTGGAATTGCGAATAAAAGAACTTCGAATGGGCAAGGCGCTGGATTTTACCCGCCGGCGGGAGAAGAAAAAGGCGAGGGACAGGGGAGATTTGTCTTCCCTGGGCTCTAAAGCTTATGCTTCTCCCTCGTCTCGCGTGTCCAGCGGGATCTATCACAAGTCAGCAGTTATCTGAGATTTAAAGTATCTTTGACATCTTTTTTTCTCTAGTATAATTTTTGCTTTATGTTGTGTGTGAAGTTTTGTACTTAAACATTGCGTACTGCACTTATGCTTTTGAATTATATATAAAATTGCAAATTCATTTATTTGGCCCACCTTAAGGACGGTAAAGAAAAGTGGCTCCTGATAGATAACCCATTATTTTGTTTTTGCTTTTTTTGTGCATATTCTTTAGTATGGATAGTTGTGCTTGGAGGTATCTTCTTTTGCAGGTGGAGTTCATTCGGGTCGTGGAATATCAACTAAAATTAATGCCAATCTTCTGGTATGCTTCATTTATTAGCATTGGGTAACCCCTTCTACTTACCTGCTTTTTAATTTTATGATCATATTGTTGTGTTAAGATGTTTAGGCTAAGTCTGATGGGGAGAGTTATGCTGGGTACTAACGCACGTGCATTTTACCATTGCCATAATAAAAGAATATATTCATTTGCTTATTGCATACCATTGCACCACACTTAAGTGTGTGCTTGAACAGGAGCACGTCATGAGTTTTATCATCACTAGTGTGCGATTTGGAAAATTTCGCCGCTGGCCAAAGATTGCGAGGCAGAGTAAAATGTTACCTCCATGAGGGCTCCTAATCGAGTGCTCACGTCTCATTTAGGATTACGTGTAGAATTAGAGTCTTTTTATGCTTATAGCGTATTTTATTTTTATTGGAGTAAATCTTGTTTATTCTACTCACTTACTTCGAATCCGGTGTGAATCCAATGGTTGCATAGGGATGTGTGTCGACATCACTAGCCTCTTATTGCTCGAGTCAGGAGGAAGGATTGTCTTTCTTGGTAGCTAAGAACTTGCCCCTAGCTACTCTCGAAGCATGGGTGCATTGTTAGTCAAGTGTGTGTGTGATGTATGTCGTCACTTTGTTCTAGTTTGAGCCTTGTACGATTCCCGACGTCTATCCGTTGTTATCCCCGTTGAGCCTATCCCTTCCTTTGGCATCCTTATGCCTCGCTACCAAAGCCATATAGCCTTTCTTACTCGCACACCCGAATGTGGTCGCTCAGTTTGTTTGTTTTGTTATTGTTTTTTATCAGTTATGTGTGTTTGTTATGCAAGAGCTTTGGGCCGCTTGTGGAGTTGCCGTGTTTTCGGCTCATTTTGGTTATTTGGTTAAAGAAAAAAAATGAAATGAAATGGAAATGAAAATTCCTAATGTAGAATAAGAGAAAAACGAATTTTGTTGTAGAGTTGTAGTTTTATGGTTGTGAGATTTTGTTGTATTGTGTTCGTTATAGGAGTGCACGCACCGTTAAAGTCCAAGTATGGTGGTGCAGTGCACATGTTTGTCATTGCATATAACTGTGAGTGCTTACGGGCGGTCTCATTTTGGGTGTGCGTATCCATCGTGTTTATCTTTGTATACCCCGTCTTGGCCTAAGCCTCCATTATAATCCAAGTCCTACGGATTCGCGCTTGAGTCAAACTTATTCCTTGGAGAGAGTGTGAACGGGTGAGCTTATGGACATCGATATTGGTGGATTCCTTTGGAGGTTATCCCGATCCCTTGCATTGGCAATGCTCAACTTAGTGATTGTCTACTTTCTCCTTGCGCTTGACCGATTAATTATCCTCCCGGGTTCAGGGACCCACCTCCATCTCCTTCAGGATCCCCCGCCATGAGGTCACCAAAAGTTCTTCTGTGCAAGCTTCTGTTCAACGCTCACCGCACCATAAATGTTGGAACCAACAAAGTCGGTCCCTCCTAAAGATCGGAATTGAAGATGCAGCTCGTCGTTACTCTCTTTGGATGACCCTCTGGACAAGGCTCTCAAAAGACTAGACCAGAGGCCTCAGCGTGGAGGTCCCACCTCTTACCCGAAAGAATCAGAATCCTTCCCCACCCTAGCCATTACAGAGCTAGGTTCCTTAAAAAGAGAGAAGGAGTGTCAGGAATGCCTTCTTTTCTAAAGCACCTTATCAGTCTATTTATCGGCCTCTGAACTGGAACTGTTAATAACCAAATGGAGCCATCCTGAAATTACTAGAATACCCTCAGATGGGTCTGCCAATAGCCAAACTCCGTCGCTCTGAAGAGCTACATGGAGACCCCAAGGGCAAAAGCGTAAAATCTTGTGGGGGAAAAAGATAGACTCGGCCCTACCTGAGCCGGTCTTAAACCGAACTGGGAATTTGACGAGACCTCCCGTCAAGGGTCTTCTCGCCTTGCGATAGCTTCCTTCTAGAGGCTTCTCGCCTGGCGAGAGCTCCATCTCGCTATAGCGATATCTTCCCCCTGAAGTCCTCTCGCATGGCGAGTCGGCTACTTGCCCGCGATTGCCTCCTCCTTTGGCTCTGACTTGCCCATCTAATGACGCAGCTCTCGCTCAGGCCCTTCTTGCCTGGGCCCTCTCGCCTGTTACCCTCGGCGGGATCCACTCGCTCCGCAAATTGAAGACTATGTTAGGCCGTCTTCGCCTAGCCCCCTTTTTCAAGCCTTTGGCCCCTAGGAGCCCGAGGTTGTACATTATTGTTCTTTCTTCTTCTTTGGAGAGCAGTTGATTTCTTCAGAGAGCTGTATGCACTGTACTTCTGTATTCTCAAAAGTTTCTGTATATCTCTCCTTGTGTGACTTGCTTCTTGCTATATTTTTCTTACTGAGATATTATTTGCTCTATAACTGTCTCAAGGTCGAATTCAAAAACCAGCAATTAATGCTTAGCCGAAATCTAGGGAATGAAAACGGCAAGAATGTTGTCATATATTCTATTTTATGTCTGTTCTGAGATATAAGCAATTAATTCCATGGGGTATATTTGCAATCAATGCTGCCAGTAGCGACTCTATTCAAATGCATTGATTATCCAGGAAATAAACTGCCTATAATAGAAAAATAAGGAGACAGAAAAGGAAAGAATAAATAACAATATGCCTTACAGTTTTCGTCGACCAGAGAACAACTTTCATCGACCTGTGATCAGCTTTCGTCGACCTGGGATCAGCTTTCGTCGAGTTGAGAATAGCTATTCGTCGAGCTGAGAATAGCTGTTGGTCGAGCTAAGTCTGAGAACGTCGAGCTGAGTCTGCATTCTGGACTTAGAATATATTCTGGTGTTGAATGTTGAAGTATTGATCTGGTGTTGAGAGCATTGAGTGATCTTGGGCTCTGGGTGAGCTTTTGCATTGAGTGAACTATGGCATTGAGTCAACTATGGCGTTGAGAGATCTTTGGCTCTGAGAGTTGAAGTGTTAGTCGACCTGAGGACAGAGTTCGTCTAGCTTATGTTCTTTAGTTCGTTGACTGAAGTTTGACTAGTGGAGTTATCACTTTATCGAGAATTCATCGAGCTCAGCTCAGAGAATTGTCTCTGAGTAAGTCGAGCTGAGCACGATGATCGTCGATCAGAGATTGACGAACGTAGATCTCCTTTTTCCAAAACTTTAATTCTCTAAGTCTTGAGTCTTTAGCAGTGTTGACGGCTGGTCCTTTGTACTATTGACTCTAAGGACTTGATCTAGACTCTAGGACATAGTCATGACCATGATCTATACATGTTGGGTCAAATCCTAACTCAATGAACCTAGCCAAAATCCAACTAGGGGTTCCAAAAATCTCTCCCTATTTGGGTGAGGTCACTAATAACAGACTCAATACAAGAAAGAAAAAAATATATACAAAGAAGGAACACAATATATATCTGGCGGAAAATTTAATAACAAGTGCAGCAGATATATGTACATAGTCAGCTTTCTTATAGAAAAGTAAACATAATTTTAACAAAGTGTACCAAAAGTAGCAATTCTTCTTCAGAATTTTCTGTTTCTACTTCTTAGATTTTTCTTCCTTTTTCTTTTCTCCAGGCTTGGTGAATATAATTTCCCTATTAGGATTAGCAGCTTCTCTTATTGATAAATACAGATCTGCTACTCCAATCACTGTCTGGGTTGAAGTTCTGGGAACAATTGCCTCTGGATGTCTAGCCATATAATCAGCAGGGTCAAACAATTTCTTGCTCACCTGAAGTCTTTCAAGTTCTTTTTCTCTATAAGTAGACATTGTAGAGAATTTAGTTAGATCCTGTCCTTCTCTAGCCTTTTTCATCTGTGACAGAGCAATCAATTCTTGGAGCCTGGCTATCCTGAAATTTGGATCATCATCTTGACTGATAGATGACTGATCTTCTTGTGAGGGTAGCAGGGTGAAAGGCCTGAATTATGTTGACTGTTCTTGGAAGTTTGCTGTATTCTTGCTTTCACTACTTTGAGTGTACAGTGATTTTTGAGGTGCAGCTTCACTGCATTTTCTTTTGGGTTTATGTGATATAGAGTTTCTTCTTTGTTCAGCCACTGGTTGAGGAGGACAGAATTCTAATTTTTGATACACTATTTCTTTTATTTGTTCTGTACAACTAGTACTTCTTTGCTGACTGCTTCCATGTGATTGCTGTCTGGATGACCTTTCTTGCCTCTGATAAGTTCTAGTGAATGAGGGCTTGAAAGGTGCATCTGACTTTTGAGAACTAATTCAAGAAGCACCAGCAGCTGGTGGAGGAGGAGGAGGAGGATCCTTCCTGTATTTGTGAGCTGGGGGAGGAGAGTACCTTCTACTTTTCTTCCTGGCCTTTTGTTCATTCTTTGAGAGCCACATCCAGGCCTGCATTCCCTTGTATGGGGTTATTTTTTGTAGGATATAGTAGGGAGTATCATTGGTGTTTCCAGGTTTGGGAGCATGAGGAGGTGGAGCCTTCCTGTTCTTAGAGATTTTCCTTTTCTTAGATTCCTCCTCCTCATCATCATCAGAAGATTGAGGTTTGTCATACATAGCATCAATCCCTTTTAGTGCATCATATGAACTTGTTTTCTTTTTTACATGAGATGGAACGGGGGAGGGAACTGGAGAACTGTATACATCTGTGCTCTGAGCAGCTAACTTGTTTTCTTCCTCTATGTCAGCCATAATCAATGCATCCAGATCTGGTATTGGAGAATCATCCATTACAAAGACTGGGGACATAAGAGAAGATACAGTTGGAGAGGCAATCTGTCTAGATGATGGAGTTGCAGGAATGGAAAAACTGGCCTTTAGTTATTTAACAACATCAGGGCTAATTAGGGAAGAGTATGGAATAATAGCTAGTGATGGCTTTGTATACTCAGTTGGAGGAAGACTGTAATGAGATGTATCAAAAGAGCTTAACAAACTTATCAAGTCTACTTTGGGATTTATGAAGATATCACCAACAGTATTTATTTTTGATATAACTTACTCATTAATGTCCATGTCAGTTTCAATAAAATGAATCAAATTTAATAAATCTGTTTCTGCTTCTTTATCCATTTCTGCTGTATCTAATATATGTACAACTGCTGTTGCTGGTTCTGCTACAGCTACTAGTCCTGCTACAACTACTGGTCCTGCTACTGTTGCTGTGACTTCTACATCTTCATTAAGTATCTCCCCTTGCCTGGTTTCAACAAGTGCTGAGGCCACACCCCCAACTGAAGATGGAGCAGTGGTGAGGGTAGATATTTTGGTAATAAGAGATGAGATGGAGGCAGCTAGAGGAGAAATAGCCTCTGCTATAAGAGTTTTGAGTAGTGGGGTGAGAAGAGTGATAAGAGTGGTGGTGAGAGAGGGATCCAGAGTTGGAGAGGCAGAAACTAGAGCAGTAGCTGAAGGAGTAGATGTGGGTGATGGAGGTGGAGGTGGAGGTGGAGTTTCTAAGGGGAAGTCATTTGTGGAGATGGACAGTTCAGGGGAGAGGAGAGCAAGTTAAAGGAGGGGAGGGAGGAGAGGTTGATGTAGGGGATATCAACCAGGTGAGATGGTAGAGGGGATAAAGGTGGTATAGGGATGGAAGTATCAAGTTGAGGTGAAGGAGGAGGAGATGGTAGATGTGTAGGGGAAGAGGGAAGTGGAGATACTGGTGGTGTTGGTGGGAATTGTTGTTGGGATTGAACTAGAGGGGCAGGAGATGGTGGAGTGGTGGAAGGGAGCCTTTCAGACAGGTGGGGAGAGGCTGGTGCAGCCCTTGTACTCTTGGAAGTTTTAGTGGAGGAGGAGGTAGCCTTTGTTGGCTTGGTGATGGTCCTCTCCCACTTGCCAAAAAGAGCACAGGTGAGTCTCTTTGAGGCATTAATTGATATGGTTGAGGAGACCAGGGATCCTGCATCCTTTTCCTTTAGGAAGATCCCTAGGATCCTTCAAAAGCATACCTCTTTCTTGTTGTTCTTCTTTGTGATCAAATCGAACAGAATCTGTGCCCAGTTCACAGATTTCTTATTTACAATGGCGCACATGACCAGGAACTTATGCCTGGTGATATAATCATGCGCAGTGTGCTTCCCGAGCAACACTTTCCCAATTATATCTGCGAGAAATTTATACTCGGCAAACTGTAGTTTCTTTAGGAGCTTGTTTGGGGTGTCTCCAGAATACCCCATTGTAATAAGCATTAGATCAAACTCTTCTGAATCAATTTCTAAATCATCCTCACCATTTTTCAATCCAAAAATTTCAGTAAGAATATCGAGGGTGAGAGAAATTTCGTTACCCACGATGATGTCGGTCATCTTATTCTCATCGACAGTAGCTGTGTACACCAATTCTTTGATTTATGTGGCAGATATCTTTATTTGGGTTGAGAGCAGAGTCTTCAGTTGTTGTTTTTCTAGCAGTTTGAGAATGATCAGGAAAACTGGATCGGAATACTGGAATGATTCAAAGTCT
Organism: Platanthera zijinensis; assembly: GCA_039513925.1. Taxonomy (NCBI): domain Eukaryota; kingdom Viridiplantae; phylum Streptophyta; class Magnoliopsida; order Asparagales; family Orchidaceae; genus Platanthera; species Platanthera zijinensis. Next base: position 2,445,149 of record CM077078.1, on the reverse strand, counting down.
ATGTCGAAACCACTATCAAATTTCATGGCAGTGAGTGAACCAGTAGGAATCCCCATGAAAGCACCTGCAAAAGGAAAATGATGATCGAGTGCAAAGGGAACTGAAAGCACGGGACGGAGGTCAAAGAAAACCTAAATATAAGGTTTTCCAGAATATGAACCGACAAACTCCGTTCGACGAAAAATTAGAAGATCTTCGATCTGAGATCGACGAAATAATTTAGAGTAAACCAATTCGTCGATCGCAGGCTGAAGATTTGAAAGCATTTCGTCGATCTGAGGTCGACGAAAGGTTTCTGAAGTATGTTCGTCGATCTAGGGTCAATGAAAATCACTTCACTAAGAGATTTCGTCGAGCTCGGGTCGACGAAAAATCTCAGGAACTGTTATCAGTTTGTCAATATTAGGTCGATGAACAGAGACAATTCTTTGCATAGTGACAGGGCATTAGATTAAATCCCTACTATTTATCATACCAAGCTGATTGACATAGAACAGATGCTTTGATGAGTCTAATGGCTTAGTGAATATATCTGCTCCTTTCAAATCAGTAGAGATAAGTTCAAGTTTAATCTTTTGTTTGTCAACACAATCTCTAATGAAATGATGTCTAATATCTATACGCTTGGTTTTAAAATGCAATACTGGATTTTGTGCAATTGAAATAGCACTTGTATTATCACATAGAATAGTTGAATTATTTAAGTTGACTCCATAATCTAGTAGTTGGTTTTGTATCCATAATATCTGTGAATAGCAACTGCCTGTAGTCATATAATCAGTTTCAGCAGTGGATGTTGAAATATATGTTTTTTTTCTACAGAACCAAGATACAAGTCTGTCACCAAGGAACTGACAAGTTCCATAGGTGTTTTTCCTGGCTACTCTGCATCCAGCATAATCAGCATCAGAAAATCCAGTTAACATAAATGATGATTCTGTTAAATACAAGAGGCCTAGATCTGGACAACCTTTTATATATCTTAAAATTCTTTTTAAGAAAATAAGGTGAGATTCTTTAGGGTTCACCTGGAACCAATCATAAAGAAATGTGGCAAACATAATGTCTGGTCTGCTTGCTGTCAGATACAGTAGGGATCCAACAATGGCCATAAACATGGTCTGATCAACTGGTTTTAAAGATTCATCAGCATCAATAATAGCATTGGCATCCATGGGAGTTTTCATGGCAGAGGCATCATTCATCCCAAACTTCTTAATAAGATCTTTAGCATATTTAGATTGAGAGATGAAGACCCCTTCAGGAGTTTGTTTCACTTTGAGACCAAGGAAATATGATAACTCACCCATGTTACTCATCTCAAACCATGAGTGCATTAAATAAGAAAATCTTTTGCACAGATTTGGATCAGTGGAACCAAAAATTATGTCATCCACATATATTTGTACTAAGAGAATTTTATCATGATGCAACTTTGTAAAAAGGGTTCTATCTACCAAGTCTCTTAAAAAACCATGCTCTAAGAGAAAGCTAGCTAAGGTCTCATACCAAGCTCTTGGAGCTTGCTTTAAACTATAGAGAGCCTTATACAATTTAAAAACATAAGAGGGATGAGATGAAGAGATAAAACCTGGGGGTTGTTCAACATACACCTCTTCTTTGAGTTCTCCATTTAGGAATGCACTTTTCACATCAATCTGGTAGACTTTAAACTTTTTGAATGATTGATAAGCTAAGAAAATCCTTATAGCTTCAAGTTTGGCAACTGGAGCAAAGGTTTGATCATAATCAATTCCTTCCTCTTGCATGTATCCTTGAGCAACAATCCTTGCCTTGTTCCTCACTATCACACCTTGGGCATAAAGTTTGTTTATGAATACCCACTTAGTCCCAATTACTTGATAGCCCCTGGGCCTTGGAACTAAGTCCCAAACTCTACACCTCTCAAATTTGTTGAGTTCCTCTTGTATTACAGTGATCTAGTTTGGATCTTGCTCTGCATCAGATATGGAATGAGGCTCAATTTGAGAGAGAAAGAAGGCAAACATCACATCAGGGTTGAGTTGATGTCTTATCTGCACTCCTAATGATATGTCTCCAATTACTTAAGATCTAGGGTGATCCCTAAGTGTGACAAGGTCATTAGGTGGAGTTGGTTCAGCAACAGTTATTTGATTTAATTCCTCTTATGGAATTATATCAACTGTTGGAGGAAATTGAGCTGCTTCCACAGTCTCTTCTTCACTATCAACTTTTATATAGCTTGTGGAGAGGGATGTGATTCATCCTTTGAAGTAAGATTTAGATAATCCAAGCACTCACACAAATTTTGTACCTGTAGATTATTATTGGTAGAGATGTCTCTCTCCTTGTAAAACATATAAGATTCATCAAATGTTACATGCATAGATTCCTCAATTTTTAATATTGATTTATTAAACACCCTATATGCCTTACTGACTTGGGAATATCCTAGAAAAATTTCCATTGTAGCCTTAGCTTTAAACTTTCTAAGATGTTTCTTGTCATTGTTGTGAATATAGTATATACATCCAGATACTTTAAAATAGGTTATTATAGGTTTCTTCCCTTTGAGTAGTTCATAGAGAGTCTTAAGCTTTAGTTTATGTATTAGACTTCTATTCAGGACATTGTTTGTTGTGCTCACAGCCTCTGCCCAATAGGATAGGGGCATGCAAGCATCTACAAGTAATGTACCTGCAGCTTTAATGAGTGTTCTATTTTTACCTTTCAACTACCCCATTTTGTTGAGGAGTTCTTGGAGCTGAGAAAGAATGTCTTATACCTTCCTTCTCACAGAACTCTAGCATAAGAAGAGATTCAAACTCAGTACCATGATCACTTCTGATCATTGCAACTTGAGTAGAATACTCAATCTGTATGATCTTGAGAAAATCTGTGAGAACCTTAAAAGTATCTGACTTTATTCTCAAAAAGAAAACCTATGTGAATTTGGAGAAATCATCTACAATAACTAATGTATAAGACTTTCCTCCTAGACTTTGTACTGCAATACGGCCAAAAAGGTCCATATGGAGCAAGTACAAGATTTTACGTGAATCACTCTTATTAATGGATTTAAAAATAGATTTAGTTTGCTTTCCTAGCTGACAAGCCCTGCAGAGGCCTTCCTTCTTGTAGGGACCAGAAGGTAAACCTCTAACAAGATTATCTTTAGATAACCTAGCTATATTTTTATGGTTTACATGTCCTAGTCTTTTGTGAAGTTTGAATGCTGATAGAATTGATTAAGCAAATTTTAGATTTAGCTGATTCAAAATTTACTAAGTAGATGTTGTCTTGTCTAATTCCTGTTAAAACATTTGTGTTGTTTACAGAAATAAGACATAAAGAGTTAATAAAGCTTACTTGATAACTTATATCACATAGTTGGCTTACTGATATCAGGTTATGCTTAAGACCATTTACATAAGTCACTTTCTTGAATGTGACAGCTCCATAGTTGAAATCTTCATAGGCATCTATCAGTCCAAAGCCTGAGTCCCCAAAGATTACTTTAGGTCTAGTCTTGGCTTTATAGTTGATTAGGCATTCTTTGCAACATATCATATGTTTAGAGCAACCACTGTCCAGGTACCACTTGTTTGGAGTGACAGGGTTCTCTTCTACCTGCAAGGAGGATTAGTAGTTTTTGACCCAGATTACCTTGGGTCCTTTTGTTTAACACAACTGAATCTTGAAATAAATGAGCATTTAGGTTGATCCTTATAACCTAAAGGATGATACCTTCTAGGAGGTATGACCCACTGACTAAAGGGATTAAAGGGTGTATCTTTTTTTAGGTTACTCTGGTTATAAACTGAGTTTGACAAACTTGAGTATGTTCGTCGATCTGAGCTCCACGATCTGGGTTGAGTTCTTCGATCCCTGCTTGAAGAATGGAGGTATCCATTCTCAGAGCTCCAGAAACGTCGATCTCTGGTCGATGAACCATACTGGTTTCGTCGATCCCAGTTCGATGAATAGTTTACATTATTATTTGCGTTAAGGGTTCGTCGTTCTGAGGTCGATGAACCATACCCATTTCATCATTCTGCATTCGACGTAATATGCTGAACGTAGTTATGCTATTTTTTTTTCTTTTTTTGATTGGTTTTATTAAGTACTAACTGTTTAAAAACTTTGTTAACCTTCTCTACCTATTCAGTATTTTTCTTACCATTCTCAGAGATGAAGTTAATAGGTTTTGACTAATGATTTTTTTGAATTAGGATTGGTTCACTAGATGAGGCTCCTAATCTAAGTTTGTTATTGTTGGATCTTATATAAACATTGCTAGTTATATCTAACAGTTGTAATCCTCTACCATTCAGGAATTTTTCTAGTTCCTTAGCCTTACTTAATTCAGATTTTATAAAAACTATTTGTTGATTGGCTAAGCTTAATTCTTCAGTTAATTTTTCACTTTCAGCAATGATTTTGTCTTGTTCTAAAAGTTTTTCCCTGAGAAGTTTTATTTCCTTCTTAGATCCTATTAGGTCTAAACATAGGTGTTTAAATTCAGATTGAAATTCTTTAGATTGAAAGTCATAGGAAGCAATTACCTGATCCTCTTTAGAGAGGGATTCTTCATCATCTGATTCTTCTGAATCTGATCTACTGCGTCCTGCATCTATTTCCTTTGCTTTCTTTTCTTCTACATCATCTTCACTGGAGCTGGAGGAGGATATTTCATCTTCAGTATCACTCCAGGTTTCAGCTACAAAGCCCTTCTACTTCTTTTTGTACTTGCTGGAGGAGGCCTTGCTGTGTTGATGTCTTCTTGAATCCTTTTCTTGTCTTTTGTCTTTCTTTTGGACTTCTTGGCATTCTGAGATGAAGTGTCCAGGTTTCCTGCACCCAAAACAGACAACTTCTTTAGAAGGGGTCTTATCATACCTGGGTTTATCTTCATTCCTTGAAGGCTTTCTCCTGAAGTCCTTCCTTGCCATTTTATAGAATTTCTTAGCAAAGAGAGCCATAAGATATTCATTGGATGGAAAGTTGGGAGATTCTTCTACAGCTTTGAGTTCTAAGTTCTGTTCCTTTCTAGTAGGTGTTGAAGCCTTTGGTTCAACTGCAGCTTCTCTTGACTTGATCAATTGCTCATAGGATTTGAGCTTTCCAACCAGAGATTCTGTTGAGATTTCAGACATACTTCTGGCTTCTCTGATGGGCAAGATTCTTGAGTCCCAAGTGCTTGGGAAGCACATGAGGATCTTGTCATTGACCTCAATCAGAGTAAATTCTTTGTCCAGTGTTCTGAGCTCACTGATGATGGAGCTCAGCCTGTTGTACATTATTTCTACAGATTCTGCTTCATCTTTCCTGAATTCTCATATTGAGATATGAGGTTGGATCTTCTATCCTTTCTCTTATCAGCAGATCCTGCTACCATTTGGTTGAGGGAATCCCAAATGGCTTTGGCAGATGTCCATTCAACAACTTTCTGAAATATATCATAGACATAGTTTGGGACAGTATGTTTATAGCTCTGACATCAGTAATCTTTGCTTTCTTATTTGCTTCAGTTTGATCTGGAGAAGGAACTACACTGAGATTTACTGGGGTTGAAGTAGAGGCCACTAGAGCTAGTTGTCTTGTCAAGATTGAATTAAAAATGTCCTCATCAATAGAGTTCAAATAAAGTTTGATTTTTTCTTTCTAGATTCCAAACTTTTGCAAGTTGCAAACTGGAGGTCTGGTGCTGGCATAATCCTTGTTTTGTGTCATGATATCAGAAAATAAAATTTAAACCGAGAAGCTAGTAGGAATTATTCAAAGTTTATCCTGAGGATCTTGATTAATCCAGGTGTGAGCCTGTATGATGTGATTAACCACCCTTTGATACCCATTCAAAGATAGGGTAAGCTCTGAATAACTCTAGAGGGGGGGGGGGTGAATAGAGTTTTTAAAATCTTTTTGATACCTGCAGAAATAAGAAGTCTTTAACAAAATATGTTACTATGATATAGGTGTATGAGTGTATTAGTGCAGCAAGTGAACTAGAGAAAAGATAACTAAGCTACACTACAAAATATATCACAGCACAAGCACACAGGAAAATCACAGCAACACAGACAACACAAGAAATTTTATACTGGTTCCCCAAACTTGGGTACATCCACTCTTCTACCACCCTAGGTAGGAATCTACTATAGGTTTTGATCAGGTGACTGCCACCAATGAGTTTTTGATCAGGTGCTCAAAAACCAACCCAAGTATTTTGGAAGGAGACTTGCAACCAGAATAATTTTGAAGGGAATTAAAACCCTGTATAGAGGTGGAGATGAAAGTGATGATAGTCTTCTATATTCTCAAAAACAACTGAGAGAAGACTTTATGGATTCTATGATGTTGTCAAAGCTCCCCCTGAGATCTTGAATGGTTTAGGAGTAGAAGCTTTGTAAAGGGTGAGTAGGCCTTCTGCTGTAGGATCTACTTTCTGAGATCCTTTGAAAGATTTGAATACTTTTATCACTTGATATCCCAGAAAACAAAGAAAGAGAAGAAAGACTCTTGATAGTGATTGTTGTTCTTTCTTCTTCTTTGACGAGCAGTTGATTTCTTCAGAGAGTTGTATGCACTGCACTTCTATATTATCAAAAGTTTTGTATATCTCTCCTTGTCTGTCTTGATTCTTGCTATATTTGTCTGACTGAGAGATTATCTGCTCTATAACTGTCTCAAGGTCGAATTCAAAAACCAGCAATTAATGCTTAGCCGAAATCTAGGGAATGAAAACGACAAGAATGCTGTCATATATTCTATTCAATATCTGTCTCGAGATATAAGCAATTAATTCCATGGGGGATATTTGCAATCAATGCTGGCAGTAATGGCTCTATTCAAATGCATTGATTATCCAGGAAATTAACTACCTATAATAGAAAAATAAGGAGACAGAAAAGGAAATAATAAATAACAATATGTCTTACAGTTTTCGTCGACCAGAGAACAGCTTTCGTCGACCTGGGATCAGCTTTCGTCAAGCTGAGAATAGCTGTTCGTCGAGCTGAGAACAGTTGTTTGTCGAGCTGAATTCTTAGTTCGTCGAGCTGAGTCTGCAGTCTGGACTTAGATTATTTTCTTGTGTTGAATGTTGAAGTATCGATCTGGCGTTGAGAGCATTGAGTGATCTTGGGCTCTAGGTTAGCTTTTGGCTTTGAGTGAACTGTGGCGCTGAGTCAACTTTGGCATTGAGAGATCTTTGGCTCTGAGAGTTGAAGTGTTAGTCGACCTGAGGACAGAGTTTGTCTAGCTGATGTTCTTTAGTTCATTGACTGAAGTTTGACTAGTGGAGTTATCACATTGTCCAAAGTTCGTCGAGCTGAGATCTAAGTTTGTCGAGCTAAGCTCAGAGAATTGTCTCTGAGTTAGTCGAGATGAGCACGACGATCGTCGATCAGAGATCAACGAACGTAGATCTCCTTTTTCCAAAACATGAATTCTCTAAGTCTTGAGTCTTTAGCAGTGTTGAATGCTGGTCCTTTGTATTGTTGACTCAAAAGACTTGATCTAGACTCTAGGACATAGTCCTGACCCTAATCTATACATGTTGGGTCATATCCTAACTCAGTGAACCTAGCCCAAATCCAACTAGGGGTTCTAACACACATTGGCTTCTTTAAACTTCTTTGCTTATGTTTGTGACAGAAAACTTGAATACATCATAATATTGTGATGTCTGCTTCTTGCGGTCACTCCCTGAGCAGCATCTCCTATGATCAATTCCCTTGAATTATCCCCTAGATTCCTGATAGCTACAAGCAGTGTAACTTCTTATCCTCCACCATCTCGATAAAGTTGTTGAGTTTCTTCTCCTAGCTCTTCTTGCACAAGCACTTCCTCAATAATATTGATTTCATCTTGCATATTCTACTTTGATGTAACTATATCTTCTGTCGTCAGCTCCTTTAGCTTCAAGTTCACACCTATTGTGCTTGATGTACCTGACTTATCATTATAAAACATAGAACTTTCATCAAATACAACATGTACAGATGCCTCTACAACATGATCCTTCAAGTTGTAGACCATATAGGCCTTATTGTGGTTACTATAACCAACAAATATTCCATCATATGACTTCTCAACAAACTTGGTTATGTATGTTTTCCCATTACTTAGGACATAACATCTACATCCAAAAATTATGAAATAGGCTATGTTTGGTTTTCTGCCCTTCATAAGTTCATAAGGAGTTTTATTTAGATTTTTGTTGATTGAAGCCCTAGTAAGAACATGACATGCAGTGTTAATTGCCTCAACCCAAAAATATTTTGGGAGTGAAGAATCACTCGGCATGGTTCTTCCAGCTTCAATGAGAGTCTTGTTCTTCTTCTCAGCAACTCTATTTTACTGGGGTGTTCTTAGTGAAGAAAATTCTTGCTGAATTCCCAGTTCTTCACAAAAATTTGTCATACAATCAGATTAAAATTCAATTCCATGGACACTTTTAATTCTGACTACAGTACTATTTAATTCATTCTGATTTTGTTTGACAAAAGTCTTGAAGACATCAGACTTTTTCCATAAAAAGAACAGTCAAGTTTATCTGGAATAATCATTAATAATTACAAAGGTATAGACTCTCCTTCCTAAACTATGAAGTGGCATAGGACCAAACAAGTCCATATGCAGGAGGTATAATCACCTCACTGAGTCTTTGGATTCATAACTCTTGAATGAAGCTTTAGTCTACTTGCATTTTTGACATGCTGAGCAGATGCTCTCCTTAGAGCATTTAAGTTTAGGACCATTCTTAACAAGCTCTTTGTTGTAGAGTTTACCTATGGCCTTATAGTTCAAATGAGCTAGCCTCTTGAGCTATTTGACACAATTTGATGCTTTCTCCCTTGCAACTAGACATAAGGGAGAGTATTACTTTATACATAGAAAATTCAAAAAGTACACATTCCAACATCTAGTGCCTGTCAAGATTACCTCTTGGTCACTTCACATTTATATTACGCACTCATCTTTGTGGAAAGATATGTCATAGCCCAGATCACAAAGTTGGATTATGCTTATAAGGTTGTGTTGCAACCCTTTCACATAAGCTACTTTGTTGAGTGTGACAAAGCCATTTGTGATCTTACCATAACCTTTGGTTATGCCTTTATAAGCTCCTCCAAAGATCACCTTTGGTCCATTCTCCAGAGGAACGTATTCCCTCAGATTTCCTCTTATTCCAGTCATATGTCTGGAACATCCACTAACCAAGTACCAGATTTATCTATCTCTAGAACTTGGACATTCCTGCAAAATAAGAATTTACATTTCTGTAGGAACCCAAATTGTTTTGGGTCCTAGGTTTTTGTTATCTGCGGCTCTATTAAAGCCACGGGTAAACTTCTTGATTACATATCTTTTTTGAATATGAGAAACTGAGTAGTTAAACCAGCAATCTAAAGCAAAGAGTCCTATTTTTCCACAACACCAGCACTCATATTTGTTATACCTCCTATTTGGAGGAATAGAAGGATCTTTGTGCTGACATTCCTATGGGTAGGAGTCAGCAAACTTTACAGTTTTTTCTTGATTGGGAGTATAATACTTGTTTTGTCTCTCAGCTGCAAGATTTCTCCTTGGAGCCTAAGTCTGGAACACTGGTTGTGGAATGATTGGACCTCTTGGTCCTTTTGTTTTTTTGCCCCTTTTTCTTTTGGGTTTAACAAACCCAAGACCACTTCCAGGTGTTCCTGAGAAGGTGTCTATTATGGGCAGTATAGTTTTGGGATTTGAAAATTGTTATACTAGGCTTCACTCATTCAGGAGTTTGAATTGCAGCTCCTGAATGGTTTCATCCTTTTTCTTAATTAATATTATTTGGTCATAAATGATCTTAGTTAGTTTTGTCCACATAGAACTTTCAAGACCAATCTTCTGAGTATCCATCTTGTGATGATACTCAAAACTATTTAGAGATGCAATTTCTACAACTTGTTCTTTAACAAGCTTCTTGTTATTAACTAAAGCTACCAGCAGTTCACCAAATTTAACGATGAGATGTTATTGATTATTCTCTGAATTAATCTCATGTGAATCAACCATTGAGTCACATGCGTTTAGCTCACCTTCAGTCTCATAAATAGAAGTCTTAGAGCAGGAAGAGTTGTCATAGATTACATGTGTACGTTTACAGTCATCTGCTTCTGTTTCTGGGTCATCAAATATTGCCATCAAGTTTGTCTCCATGTCTTCTTCAGAATCACCATTGTTGGATAAAGTTGTGGAGCTCTTCCCTTTTTATATGGCCCTTCTGATAAACTCTTCTTCATAGTAGAAAAGTCCTACAGGTTCTTCTACTGATTCAGTTGAATAAGTATCACTATCAAACAAGGTCTTTAACTTTTTGGCCATCAGACCCTTCTCTGATTTCTTATCCTTATTGAACTTCTTTTTTTTACTTCCTATTCTCCTTTCTTTTTACTGGATAGTCAGCAATGACATGCCCATGCCTGTTACAGTAAAAAATAAATAATTAAAACCTTAAATTGTTTGTTCTATTGTGAATCATACCTTACCACAGATTTGTCTCTATGCTTGTCTTTGCTTTTATTAGAGCTTGATCCAGAAGGTTTCCTATTCCTCCACTGCTTCCTTCTTCTTAACATTTTCTTGAATTACATGGTAAACAGTGCAAGTTCATCATCTGATATTTCTTCTGAAGAAGAACATGCTCCAGTGTTGTCTGTATCTTCATCCCTTCTGAGTGATGATGAGCTTTTTCTTCTAGCTTTCTTAGAAGTATCTGCTTTGAAGGCCATAGAATTAGACCGAGTTGAGTGTCTGGCAGATTCAGCTTCAGGTTTCCTAGAATTTAGCTTAAGTTCATGTGACATTAACTTCCCATATATGTCTTGGGGTAATATATTTCTTAGATTCCCCATCTCTCTTACAACACAAATCTAGATGTCCCATTCTTTATTCAGGGATCTCATAAATTTGTCATTTGGTTTATAGTTTTAGAAGTTTCTGCCATAGTTTCTCAAGTTCTTAACTATTCTAAATAACTTTTCATAACATTGTTCAATAGAATATGTTTTTCCTTGTCTAAAGGCCTCATACTACTGGTTGAGGAGAGATTTCATGTCATCTCTTACCTCTTCTATGCATTCTATGTATACTATGAGGGTATCCCACATCTCCTTGGATGTATTACAGTACACCAAATTCTGAAAGGTTGAGTTGTCTTGTGCACTAACTATTATATTCTGTGCTCTCTTGTCCATAGTAGCAAGTATCACCTAATCCTTTGTCATTTCTGACAATTTCTTAGGGGTTTGATCATTTGCATCTAAGACTGATATTTTCTTGGGCACATATGGTCCTTCTTGTACTGTGACAAAGATTCTTGGATCTGAGGCTTCCATGAAAAGTCTCAGTTTCTATTTCTATATTGCAAAGTTATACTTAGTATAAATTGGCAATTTCATATAACTGAGTTCCCTGTGTGATTCAAAAGCCATAGATCTGATAATCTTCAAATACCCTTAGGATCTTTTTAGACTGTTAGGTTTTTTTTTGAATAACCTCCCTCTAATACCACTTGAAAGTCAAGCCTATGGGTAAATAGTCACCTGGGGGGGGGGGGTGAATAGGTGACCTTTTAACATTCCTTTGCAATTCTTTGTCCCTTATTAAATAGCAATAAAACTATCTCAGTTTATATCACACACAACACAAGTAAAGAACAGTTCATAGCACACTACACACACAGAATTTATAGTGGTTCTCCTATCTAAGGTACATCAACTTTCCCCATTCTTCATCACTAGCAATGTGCTAGATAAGGTTATTGCTGCTCCTTTTCAACTCGGATCCAAAGATCCTACATGCTGAATTTCTATCAAAAAACCTAAACTCAGACCAACTGGTCGTACCTCAGAGATTCCCTCAATCTCCATCCTCAGGCCTTCTCAAGAACCCTACCTCAGCCTTTATTGAATAGGCCTACAAGTCAGTGATTTACCAAAACCACTTACCTCAGGTCCCTCCAAAACCCTACCTCAGCCTTTATAATTTAGGCTTACAATCTAAGAGAAAATATTCTCCTACCCACTCAAATCTCTAGGAGATCTTACAAATTAAAGTGATAAAATAAAACAAAGATAACAGAAAACCTGTAATCTGATATATATCTGTTTACACAGATTCTTCAAATTAGCTGCAATTGGATTTCTTCTTGACAGATCTATAGACAGAAAAGTTCATTCTCTGAATCAGCAATCTTCTTGATATTGATCGGCGTGAATACCATGAAGATATTATTGATCAGATACATGTATATCTTCAGATCAACCTAGTAAAAGGGATCTGAAGATCTTTTTGAAGACCTTCGTCTTCTTCCTGTTTCTCGAAAATGTCGCCTAGTTAGGACTTAGAAGAAATTAGAATGAGAAATTCTTACTGATTTATTTGATCTGTCGATTCTTCTTTTTGATTCAATTCTCTCGTATATGTCCTTCTTTATGAAGGCAGCACTGTCTATTTATAAACTTCGCAGATGGCTGGATTCTATTTGATGATGTAAGAAACATACATCAAATCCTTCCTAGACATGTTTCTGTTCAAGTATGAGTTTTCCACAACTGACTTGACAGCTCTGACATGTCTTGACATGTTTGGTGTTGACTCAGCATATTCTGAAACATTGGCATCGAGATCTTCCAGATGTCTCAACACATGTGTTGCGATATCTTTGTAGTCTCAAAACATTCTAACTTGGAATAAATTTTATTAGAAGCTGAAAGTGTCGAGACAATTCACTTGTCTCAACACACCCATTATCTATGTCGACATATCTTAATACTGCCTTGTGTCGAGATAGTAAGATTATCTCGACACAACAATCTGTTATGTAGACATCTTCTGATTCTACCTTATGTCAAGACAGTGAGATTGTCTCGACACAATCTGTCTATTATATCTACATCTTCTAATTCTGCCTTGTGTCGAGACAGTGAGATTGTCTCGAAATAATCTTTATGTTGTGTCGACAACTATACTTAACATGCATTGTGTCGAGACAGTTGGTTTATCTCGACATAGTTTTACTCAAAATAATTCTCCTCTTAATTTTGTCAAGTATGTTGACTTAGTCTTCAAGGTGTCGAGACAACTTACTTGTCTCGACAAAGCTTCTACAAAGGTGTCGACATAATTGAACTGTGTCGACACATTTGTACTTAGATAAATTTCTTCACTTTAAATCCTACACATGTAAACTTAACATACATCAAGTACAACATTGTGTATATCATTGCGTTAATAAAGGGGCTTCTCAAAACTAGGTACACAATTGAAAATGTACACAACCCCCATTAAGTCTGACCATTTATCTACGGATGATAAGCGGTGGAATACCTCAGATTTGTACCAATCCTTCCTACAAGATTTTCCAAAAATAAGATGTAAACCTGGAGTATCAATCCGACACAATACTCACTAGCTCTTCATATAGCCTGATAACCTCGTCCAGGTATAACTCTGTTATTTCCTTCATGGAGTAATCAATCTTGAAAGGCACAAAGTGAGCACACTTCATCAGTATATCCACTATAACCCATATAGAATCATGTCCTCGGGGATATCTCGGCAAACTGGTAATGAATTCCATAGAAATACTCTCCCACTTCCAACTTGGAATCTCTAACGGCATGAACTTGCCTCCTGGCCTTCCATGATCGTCCTTAACTCGCTTACAGGTGAAGTACACAGACACGAACATGGCTATATCGTTCTTTATACTATACCATCAAATGATCTGTTTAAGATCTCTATACATCTTTGTAGAACCAGGGTGATAGGCAATAATGGATCCATGCGCCTCACTGCACAGCTTATGTAACACCCAAAATTTCTTAAGGCATGAGAAGCTTCATTGGGGGTTACTGCCCGACGGTACCAAGTTACCGCGCCGCAGTACCTCCATGGTGTGCATCGAGCTCTCGAGAAAGGGTCGAGCTCTACGGTAACGTGCAGGTGTAGTGACTACCGCGTGGCGGTAGCTCGGATCACTCAACGCCCTCAATGCCTTAGCTCTTGATAGCGCACGGCGGTAGAATTAGCGCTGGCGGTAGTTTTGATGATTTATTTGGCAAAATTCTCAGGATGTTACCGCACGACATTAACCTTACCACAGAGCGGTAGCAGAGAAGTTATGACGCATCCACGTGTCAATGCCTGATTCGATTTTAGAGGCGGTGGCGTACTTAACAAGTTAACCGTTTAAGGAACCGCGCGGCGGGAACTTCTTACCGCGCGGCGGTTGCACTATTAAACTGATTTCTCCTTTAAATCATGGTCGTCCGCTGGTTTTGGTAAGAGATCTGACTGTTTGAGGTTATCCCTGCAGGTATATGGCCGAGAGTGTAGGGTTTACATCTCATTTTCCTTTGGACCTTCTCTTTCTAAGGGTTAAAGAGAAGTGAGAGTGAAGAAGGAAGAAGAGAAAGGAGATCTCGCCACTGTTGGAGTTCTGGAGTTCTGATTCGCAAGCTGAGTCCGGATCTGCGGAAGTAAGATTGCTGCGTTCGAGTTCATCCGTCTTGGTCTTTGGCATAGCACCAAAGAGAGCACAAAGGGTAACGATTATATACTTGGACATGTGAAGTCCTCTTCCTTTTGCATAGGAAACTCTCTCCCGCGAGTGTGCAGTGAGCGTTAGGTTTTCATTCGGGTAGATACGGTATATCCCTGTAGTTTTGCATATAGAGTTTGAAATCAAAGTACAAACATAGGCATGGTGTGTGAATCCAATCTGGACAGGTTAGTCTGGATTGGTGATGTTTTCATTATGCTTGTACTGGCAGGAGAAGTATTCGTGATGTTTGTTTTTTGGGTATATACACGGTAGATTGCAGTAGGGAACCTTGGGGACTAACTCTAAGGATCACAAGGAAAAATGGGTAGAATTGCATTTCTACCATATACTGCGCGGCGGTAGTGCCACCGTAGGAGGTAGATCCTTGATTTGTTTGTTGGCCTGTGTCGTAGAGACCTGGGGCTTGAATTATGGGGCTGAGAGCATTGGGAGCCAAGCCAGGTGGCATGTGAGGCACTCGTATAGCATAACGGGCTTATGTATTTGTTGGAGAAATGGGAATGGGGAGGCTTAACCACGTCGCGGTAGTCTTTTCCCGGCAATATGAGCAACGGGAAAGGGCCGAACATACCCAGTAGCTATGCCGAGTGTCTGTGGGTAGTGTTACCTCTCGATGCCATAGTTACGGGTCTTAGTCCTTTTGCAGGCTGTAAAGACTACCAAAATGCTCATGTTTTATGCTGTCTTATGAATGGTGGTGGTCCATGGATTTTATCAGCACACCGAGAATGTTCCCTGTGTTCACGAGGTGTAAGGTCATTCATGCCTACGCCTGTGGTGAAGTGTGCTTAGATTGCACTTTAATTACTATGATTGGATTTGCTAATACATTGCAGGGAAGGAGCTCCGCCACCCCGAGTGAGGGGCGGGGTCATTATAATTTGGTCAGCTTTAGATGACCGTTGTCTTGTTTTGACACCATTCGGTGGATTGTTCTTATGCAAGAATAGGTTAGCCAAGAGGCAAGTAGCGGCTAAAGCCCTTGATGGTGTGCTGGGCCTTGAAGGCCAAAGCGAAGTGTTTACTTTTACTATTTTCAAGTATGGCTGGCCTGCATGCCTAAGTATGTAAAACAATCTATTTCAAGTTGAATATTGTAAGGCCATAAGGCCAAGACTCTGTGTATATTTGCACTTTCATTCCTGCTTTGGGTTATAGTGGACATTCATGTTCTATGATGGGTTCTTATAACATTCTTAAAAGCTTCCACTAGAATGCTCTGTTTTATGTTTCGATATGGTATCATAGTACTTTGGTATTAATATGTAACTCCACTGACTGTCCGTGGAATATGGCGTGGGGCCCCGGCCAGACCTTCTGTTATATCCCATGTGATGGATGAGGGTGTTACAGCTTAACTCGAATATCCTCGACATTGGGATATAATATCTACCGCGGTACCTCAAAGTACCCTCATCATCGATTGAAAGGTCTTGTAACTCCCCTTTCTTGGTTATATTATGGAGGTGTTGCAAATCAGTATCATCCATCTTATGCAGCCATGTGAGTGTAATCCAAGAGGGCTCTAACACTTCCAATCTACCCAGTGAGTCACTAATCCCAACTAATATACCCATTAACAAAAACTCTTTTACCAAGGATTCCACTGAAAGTCCAAAGATTTGCGTGGCCTTCCTACTCAGGGCATCGACTAGCACATTAGATTTTCCCGGATGGTATTTGATCTCAACATCATAATCGGCGACATATTCTAACCATCTTGGCTAGGGAAAATTAATCTCCTTTTGAGTGAAAATATACTTCAAACTCTTATTGTCTGTATAGATCTTGCACAAGGCTCCATACAACAGATGCCTCCATTGCTTTAAGGCATAAATCACCGCAATAAACTCTAAGTCATTTGTAGGGTAATTTCTTTCATGAGTCTTTAACTGCCTCGACCCATACGCAACCACTTTGCCTTCTTGCATAAAAATTAAACCAAGTCCAACATGCGATGCATCTACATAAACAACATATTCTACTCCCTTAGTAGGCCAGGACAATACTGGAGCAGTGCACAATCTCCTTTTTAAATCCTGAAAGGCTTCTTCACACTTGTCGCTCAAATGGACCGATGCGTTCTTCTGCGTAAGCTTAGTCAATGGTTCAGACAACGAAGAGAAACCTTCCACAAACCTTCTATAATATCCTGCCAACCCTAGTATACTCCTTATCTCTTTGGATGTGGTAGGTGTGTTCCAATCCATTACAACATAAATATTCTCTGGATCAATAGAAATACCATCCTGATTAACCACATGACCCAGAAAGGAAACCTGAGGTAGCGAAATCTCACACTTGCACAGCTTAGCAAACAACTTATGCTCCCTCAAAGCAGACAGATCTAACAACAAGTGCTGGGCATGCTCCTCAGTACAGTGGGAATAAAATAGAACATCATCTATAAACACAACCACAAAATTGTCCAGAAAATCCTTGAACACTCTGTTCATCATGTCCATGAAGGGAGAGGGTGAATTTGTCAAAGCAAAGGATATCACCAAGAACTCAAAATGTCCATGCTGGGAACAAAAAGTGGTACGTGGAATATCTGTCTCATAAATCCTTAACTGATGGTAGCCCGAACGAAGGTCAATCTCCGAAAACATAGTACTACCACGCAACTGATAAAATAAATCATCGATTCACGGCAAGTGGTACCTGTTCTTGATAATTACCTTATTTAGTTCCATATAGTCATTATACAGCCTCATGAATCCATACTTTTTCTTTACAAACAACACAGGAGCACCCCAAGGAGAAGGACTCAGCCTAATAAAACCATAATCAATAACTCATCCAGCTGGGTACACAACTATTCCATGTCACGAGGGGACATATAGTACGGTTCCATTGCAATAGGATGAGTACCCGGCTCTAGGTATATGAAGAACTCTATATCTCTCTCAGGTGGAAGACCGGAAGATTATTTGGAAAAACTTCAGGAAACTCACGCACCACTGGAACATCCTCGACACGCGGCAAACTACTAACGGTTCCCAAAATAGAAACCAAATAAGCAAAATAGCAGGAATCTAAAAGCTTCCGAGCACATACCGTAGAAATAATCGGGGAATCTTTGAGCAGGTAACCATAAACACTCCTGGGTTGCACGTTGTCCATTCTTAAGTCCAAATGCTTGATCTTGCATTGAATGACCAGATAATATCTAGACAACTAGTCCATTCCCAAGATCATCTCGAAGTCTTCCAGGTCTATCACCTTCAAATCAACAACAGCCAGGAAATCAACTAAAAGAATCAAACAACCTAGGATATCGTGGTCATACACTATTGAGTAACCAGAGGGAAACTTGACATAAAACACATCACCAACTTGATCAAGGGTCAAACAATGGCGCTCTATAACTTCCCTAGCCACAAATGAGTGTGTAGCACCAGAATAAAAAAGAACGCGCGCCGAACGGTTCTTTACCTTAAACTTCCCTATAAAATCACCGACATAACTAATCGAACAACATTCAAAACTACAACTATGAGCTGAAAACAAAATGGTGTCTACTGATCGTTATGAAAATAAAACTTAACTAGCAATCTAATGAAGGCAAGTATACCTATCAAATTGTAGCGAGGGACACAAGTGTCGTATTAAAATCCGGGAACTGTTGAGTAATTCTACTCACACAAAAAACTATTATCTTATTGGAAAATCTTTTAGGGTTTGTTAACTATTTTAGAAAGAAAAAAAAAACTACTTGCAATTATGAAAGGAAGATTACTTGCACTAATAAAGATAGCTACTGGCGATTAAATGAGAGGTTGAGACGATGAAAAGGAAGTAGCACTCGACCGTGAATCACCTCAGCATAAGTTAATAAAAGATACGATAACAAACCTATTCTTAATAAGGTAAAGGTCCTTGACTGTGGAAGTTCCCAAAGCCTGAACACACTTCTCTCAAAGTCGTGCCCAACTGAGTTTAAGAATGTCTGATTGAACTCATATCCGTATTCATAGGCCTAAAGCTCGCCTTAAGTGGTGAACCCTGCTATAGGATTTCACTCAAATCCGGGAGATTTAACGTCTGCCTCTCTCTAGGGGTGCGTGTAAATCTCTTTACTCTTGAGTGTTCACATAACACTATGATCCTCTCGGCTATCTAAGAGTGAAAACCTAGATGGAAAATATATATCGATGATATAATTCCAAACATGATTATTCAAGAGTAAATCGAAGGCCTAAATCTTAAAAAGAGAACGTAAACTAGAGCATCATAACTTAATCAACTCAACCTCAGATCATCATGATCAAGTGCGAGGAGGATTTAGTTAATCATGGTGAAGTGGAGGAAGAGAGAGAGAGTTAGTGGAAATTCATGAAAAACTAGGTGAAAGAGAAGAGAAAGAACACTTTTTATTAATCTAAAATGGAGATTACAAACTTGGAGAAAATGAAATTATAATAGCATGAAAGTTAAAACTAAGCTATCATTAAACTACCAAAAGAAGTTAGAAACTATTACAAGGAAACACTAAAAGTTGGAATTAAAAGCATGAAATAAGAAGGAGAGAGAAGAAGAATAATAAAACAATAACAAATGAAAATGGTAGCACCACCCTATTACCCAAAAATAACTCTCAGAATACAAGGGGGACTTTTGAATTTATAGAAGTTTTCTAGTACGGTCACGCCCCCTAACATACCCGGAAAGGGCGTGTACCAAGGGAGTGTCAGGTACAATATTTACTTTATAACAGCTTCTGGAGGGAATGGTGATTTCTTTGTACATTGGAGGACATGCCCTGGGATACGCCCATGTAGGGGGGGGGGGCGTGTAAGGCACATCACTTGAGGAATCATGGTCGAAAATCCGTCAGTCTTCGGAAAAGGTGCTACACGCCCCAGGGCCATTCCCAGGGAGGGCGTGTCACGTATGTGTTGATGTGCAACAACAAACATTCATTAATGGCGGATTTTCCTTGGCTCATAGAGGAACATGCCAAGGGTACACTCTCAGGGAGCGCATGTCTGGGGGGCGTGTCAGGTTAAAATATATGAAAATGGTCTCTGATAGCATTCTTCCTCGGGATCGTTCTACACACCCAGGGAATACGCCCAGGGGGGCGTATAATGGGGGTGTGTTACATGACATTGGCAGAAAATCTTTAAAAACCTGAGAAAAAAAGTAAAAACATTAGTGGGACCAAAATATATTAAAGGAGGTTAGATCAAAGGCTTATAAAAAATGAATTGTACATAAAAAATAAACAAAATACCGTAATAATTCAAACTACAGAACGTATCATCAAATTCCCCAAAGCTTAAGCTTTGCTTGTCCCCAAGCAAAAATATAAAAACTAGTTAGCATAAAGTAGATTAATAAAAAAGTTCTAATTATGCTAACACAAGTACAATGCGAAATTCTAAGTAGGGAGAAGGTGAAACGTAAACCTAAAGCAATTGCTTAATCATGGTTTTCAATTTACATACTTTACTAATAAAAATAATTCATCCAAAATTTTAACAAAATTTTTTAAATAGATTTAAGCTAGTCAACAAATGAAATAGAGCAATGAGTTGTTAATAGATCCTAAGAGAAATTTTATACTCATATCAATTAAAGAAAAAAAATGTAAATTTAAGTCCAAAACTTAACTAATCTACTTTTCTTCTTTACTTTGCTAATAAACAAACGTAAAAGCATGAATCAGAAGAACTTATTAGGGCTGGAATGTTTGGCTTAGGAAAATGATTAGGAGTGGAATTCAATGATAAATAAGGAGGCTAAAATCACACTAAACCAAAACATTCATTTCATTTAAAATTTTAACATAAAAATGAAAGTGAAACCATGCATTTGACAATACCATAATAATAATTATAATAATAATTTTCTTTCCGTTTATTTTTCTTAAACAAGGGCCATAATGATATATAAATATTTTTTTTTCTTTTTTTCACTTTTTTTTGGCCAAACAAAACTTTTCTTTTGAGCATACAGTTTTTCATGAAGTTCTACAAATATCACTCAACAAAATTATCACAAATTTTTTTTTAAATGGAACTTAAAAGCTTAGTGTGATAGAATAGGTTTTAAAACTTTTAGCTTTGATGAAAGAGAATTGATAAGTGGAGCTAGCAATTAAAATAGGAAAAAGGCTCAAATTCAGCTAACTAGGGATATAATTTTTTTGTTGGTAAGAAGGCTCAAACGAGAACAAAAAACGGCCTAAATCATTTTCATGCTTCTAAATCTATCAAAAGCATTAGTTTTGAAAAATTTCAAAAAGTAAGACCTAGATATTAAATAGAGACTAATGAATTTATCTTGAAAATAAGAAAAAAAGAGTCAAGAATCATTCAAATCTACTACACTAATCAAAGTTGATGTTTCAAAAATTATTTAAAAACATGACAAAAAATAGTGGATGAATGATATTTAGAAAGAAAAGAAAATAAAGAATGAAAAACCATAGGAAAAGCGTGATTTTTTAGTAAAATGTTTCATGTTAACATGCTACTATGAATTAGTAGCAAATCATGGCCAACATTTTACGTGTGAAACCTAATTAAAAAGATCGATTAGAAAAATTATAATTAGCTAAGTTACTATAGAGAATTTTGAGAAAAACAAAACATAAACAAGGGGTACTATTGATATACCAAAACTCATTTAAACTATTAAAGTAAAATAAATAGTATATATAAATATTGATTTTAAAAATATTCCTCTTTTTTTTGGATTTTAGAAATTCTCTTTTTTTGGATTTTTAAAAAAAGGAAAAATAAAGAAAAGAAAAGAAGGTGGAAACCCTCCCCCAAGCTTAAAATGTATATTGCCCTCAATGGAGAAAGGAGGGGAAGGAGAGACAGAAATTAAAAATTAAAATTACATAATTGAAAACAGGATACTTCCCCGAATTTGTGATACACGAATGGCTGGGTGATGCCGCTCTCCCATGCTTGCGCTTTGGAACTTCTTGAAATATCAACTTTGACTTTTGTGGTGGATTCAACAACGTTGGATCAGGCGATCACATAAGTTCATCTTGTCAAAGCCGTTCAGGGAAAAAAGATAGAAATAATGAAAACAGAAAAAAAAACCTTGGGTTGCCTTCGTGATAGCTCCCTTTATTTAAATGTGATTTGAGCTTGACGAAAAAAAATATTGACCAAAAATAGTTAAAGTTCACAAAAAATATTTGTCTTAAGTTATTTATAGTTCATGCAGAAGAAAATTTATATTGTCTAGACTAACATCATTATCACAAGAAAAATAAAGTTTAAGACGCTGCCCATTTACTTTGAAGTCACCCATGTTCGGGTATGAGATTAAAACAGTGCCATGAGGTAAAACTTCTTTAATCGAAAAAGGACCAGACCATCTATACTTGAGTTTTCAAGGAAATAAACACAGTCGCGAATTATATAAGAGAACCTGGTCGCCCGGCTTGAAGATTTTTGTGTGCCTTAAATTTTTATCATGCAAAATGTTTCGTCCGCTCTTTTTATAATTTATTATTTTCATAAGCATAAGAGTGTCACTCATCGAATTCGTTAAGTTGAAATTTTTGAAGATCGGCGATGGAGTGGGGATTGTAATCTAAAAATTTTAAGGCCCAAAAAGCGCGATGTTAATGTTCTACAGGCAAGTGGCACGATTTTCCATAAACCAACCGATACGGCGTACAACTGATGGAGGTTTTGTACGCAGTTTAGTAGGCCCATAGAGCGTCATCTAATTTAACTGACAAATCTTTACATGAAGAAAAAACTGCCTTTTCTAAAATACATTTTATTTCTCTATTTACTACTTCGACTTGACCGTTAGTCAAGGGGTAGTAGGCGGTTGAAAGTTTATTCGTAACGCCATATTTTATAATAGTTTTAGAGAACTGCACTTTACAGAAATGTGAACCCCTATCACTAACGATGGTTCTTGAAGTACTAAATCGAGAAAATAATTTTTTTAAGAAAAAATTAACAACTCAAGAGTCGTTAGTAAAAAGTGATTGGGCCTCTGCCCATCGTGACACATAATCTACGGCAACTAGAATATACTTATTCCCAAAGCTGAAAGGAATAGTTCCAACAAAATCGATTCCCCAGAGGTCGAAAACTTCACACTCATGGAAATAATTTTGCGACATTTCATTTCTATTAGAAATATTGCCCGACCATTGACAACTATCACACCTACTCACAAAAGATTGTGCATCCTTAAAAAGGCAAGGCTAATAAAATCCTGCACTAAGCACTTTCTGAGCTGTGTGATTGGCTTGATCGTGGCCGCCAGTCGGTCCTTCATGTAGGTGTTTTAAAATATCCTCTCCTTCTTCAGATGAGACACATCTCCTTACCACCTGGTCTGCACAAACTCGGAAAAGATGCAGGTCCTCCCAAAAATAATTCTTCAAATCAGAAAAGAATTTCTTCTTTTGCTGAGAGGAGAACTCCTTTGGGAGGACACGAGCCACTAAATAGTTGGCAAAGTGTGCAAACCAAGGGAAGGTGATGTGTTAATCAAAAACAGCTTTTCATCGGGAAAAGATTCATTATAAGTCTTTTCATCTAAATTTTCAATATATGGATTATCTAAATAAGAGAGATTATCTGCAGCCAAATTCTCGGCCCCCCTCTTATCGCGAATTTCCAAGTCAAACTCCAGAAGGAGTTAGACCGAGTGGATCAAGAGTGGTTTGGCATCCGATTTAACAAGTAAGTACTTGAGGTCCAAGTGGTCTGTGAAAACGATAATTTTAGAAAGCGTAATGAAGGGGCAGAATTTATCGAAAGTAAAAATAACTGCTAAAAGTACTTTTTCTGTCATGGTGTAATTTTCCTGTGCAGATGTGATTGTTTTACTTGCATAATAAATTGGGTGGAAGTTTTTAGATATTCACTATCCTAAAACAACTCCCACAGCAAAACTACTCGCATCGCACATAATGTCAAAGGGAAGGTCCCTGACCAGAGCTATCATAATCGGTGCATTAATTAACTTAGGTTTTATTAATTCGAAGGCAGATAAACAAAGATAATAAAAAATAAATGGGGCGCCTTTTTCTAGCAGCTTAGTAAGAGGTTTGGTGATTTTAGAGAAATCTTTTATAAACCTACGGTAGAACCCAGCATGACCTAAGAAACTCTGTATGGCTTTAACATTTGTTTGTGGTGGAAGTTTCTAAATTACTTCGATCTTAGTGATATTTACTTCAATTTCTCATGAAGAAATCTTATGTCCTAAAACTAACCCCTCCCTCACCATAAAATTGCATTTTTCCTAATTTAGGGCGAGGTTAGTTTCTTCACATCGTGCTAAAACTTTTTCTAAGTTTTCTAAGCAGAAATCGAAGGTGTCACCGAACATGGAGAAATCAACCATACAAACTTTCATAATACTTTCTACATACTTATCAAAAATGGCTAGCATGCATCTTTGGAATATAGCTGGCGCATTGCACAACCAAAAAGACATTCTTCGATAAGCAAAGGGGTCGAAAGGACCAGTAAACGTTGTTTTCTCTTGGTCCTTGGGTGAGATCGGGATTTGAAAATACCCCGAGAGGCCATCAAGAAAACTTAAAGCTATGGCTGGAAAGACACTCTAAGATTTGATTGATGAACGGAAGGGAAAGTGGCCCTTGCGGGTGGCGCCATTTACTTACAATAATCTATACACATGCACCACCCCATCACCGTCCGTGTCAGGATTAAATAATAATTTTCATTAAAAACTACTGTGATCCCTACTTTTGTCGGAACTACATGAACTGGGATAATCCACTTACTATCTGATATAGGGGTAGATAATTCCAGCATCTAATAGTTTCATTACATTGCTTTTTACTACTTATTTTATGTTTGGATTATGCGGCGCTGAGGTTGGATTAAGTTATGTGAATTATATTCCATCAGGATTTTATGAGTGTAGAAAGATGGGCTTTTGCCCTTGATATCAAAAAGCTGCAAAGGCGATTGCTCGGCGATGTTTTTTAGATAATCGAAGAAGGGTTTATCATTTTCTATTTCTGTTAAGTAGGCTAAAACGATTACTGGCAGTTTGTGGGTGTCTGGAGACTTTCCAGTTCTTTCTAGATATTTGGTATTTTCTCTTTTAGTTCATTAGGAGTGTAGGCGGGAGCATCGTATGATGATAGTGGAAATATTTTCC